>JBCEWC010000228.1:0-67732 GCA_038996855.1 Solanum aculeatissimum
TTATTGTTTCCAAGATCATGTCTTCTTGCGATTTATGGTTGAAATTTGAGAGTGAGAAGAAAACTTGGGCAAAAATCTGACCATGGGAAGAGAGTGAGAAATTAATTGTCCTACTAACAGAGGAAGGAGCAGAAGTGCGGGTTGAGAACATGAAAGTAATACAATTGAGGATGAGAATATATGACCATGAGGTGTACTTTGTGGACTACTGCAGTGCTGCATAGTTAGAAGCCATCAATTATCAAGATTCAAGTCCATATTCCACCTTTGAGGATCTCAAGGAGAATGGAGGCAATCAGTTGTCTATGTTATTCTGCTCTCTTGACCCTTTATTCAGAAACACAAGTCTCACAGTTGAAGGGACTGCATCTTCTGGCCAGCATGGACGACCTTTCTTAGCCATCAATATCTTGGGGCAAACACATGAATATTATGAAAATGAATTTAACCTTGATGGGACAGGTGGGAAAATGCTTGAGAGAATTACGACTAAAGATCATCCAAACAACATTGTGGAATCAATTACTAATGGTTCTCTAAAGCAAAACTCATTGGCGAAGCAAAACATCAGCAGATCATGTTACTTGTAAACTCCTTAATGCACTGATGACAATATTTCCTCATTTAGATCCTTGAGGTCAAGGATCTCTTTGCAGCAGGGAGTACTGTTACACAAAACTGAATCAGTTGGTCAAATTAGTTAGCTTTGCCTTATGAGCAGTTAGTTACCAGATGTTGAAATAGTTATAAGTAGTTAGCAAGATAAGATGCATTCTCATTTTCTATATAAGGCATTGTATCATTTCAGATTGAATCATCAATTGAATATAAATATACACTTTCCTATTGAATTCTATTCTTCATTTTCTTCTCTTTTCATCCTCCATAGTTGTCAACTCGATTTTCTCCGTAAAACTCCTGTCCAGCTGCTAAAACCTCGGATTCCTATAAGAATTCCTGCATTTTGGCTAACAATGATATCAGAGCCAGTGATCCTTGGACCAATGATCACCATGGTTGCGCAGTGCCCCACACCAACAGATCATAAAGAAGTAAGAGAGACCCTTAACCAGGTTGATGAGGGAATAGAAAGAATCAGGGTTGAACTAGATGAGGGAATAACAAGAATCAAGGTTGGACTAGAACGAATGAAGATCGTACTAGAAAAAATGGCTAGACAAGAGCTCAAGATAGTAGCGGCTGCGAAGTCTCAATCAACATTTGATCACAAGGAAGAATTGGAGTGCTTGAAGGCATCATGCCCTAATAATGGTCATGAAAGCAGTACCAAAGCATTACCAGCAACAATAGTTGAGCACCCTCACTTTAAATACTATGAGAAGGTTCAAATTTCTCTACTCACAACTGCAATACAATTTCCTTATTCCCCTTATGTTTCTCTTTTAAATAATTGTGGATCAAAAACAACTGGAATTAAAGGAAAAACTATGGTGGGAGATTCTCCAATTGAGTTGGTTAATTTTGAACTTTTGAATCCTTCTCATGTCCACTCAAAAGAAACTTTATTGAAGAAGGTGTCATGTACCAGCAAGGTTCTTGATGAAATTCCTAAAAGAGATTTAGATATACTTCCTCTGTATAGTGGCACCATTGAAAGAAATAAGAACAATGAAGCTTTTGAAGACTTGTTTTTTGACGTGTTCTTTATAGCTAATGAGAGTGATGTCAAGGCTTTTGAAAATATGCATCTTGATTGGCTTTTCTTGGATAATGAGAGTTATATAGGTACAAGATCCTTAGATAGTGATTGGAAAGAAGTGCTCTCATGGCAAGCTCGTTTTGATGTTATTGTTTCCAAGATCATGTCTTCTTGCGATTTATGGTTGAAATTTGAGAGTGAGAAGAAAACTTGGGCAAAAATCTGACCATGGGAAGAGAGTGAGAAATTAATTGTCCTACTAACAGAGGAAGGAGCAGAAGTGCGGGTTGAGAACATGAAAGTAATACAATTGAGGATGAGAATATATGACCATGAGGTGTACTTTGTGGACTACTGCAGTGCTGCATAGTTAGAAGCCATCAATTATTAAGATTCAAGTCCATATTCCACCTTTGAGGATCTCAAGGAGAATGGAGGCAATCAGTTGTCTATGTTATTCCGCTCTCTTGACCCTTTATTCAGAAACACAAGTCTCACAGTTGAAGGGACTGCATCTTCTGGACAGCATGGACGACCTTTCTCAGCCATCAATATCTTGGGGCAAACACATGAATATTATGAAAATGAATTTAACCTTGGTGGGACAGGTGGGAAAATGCTTGAGAGAATTACGACTAAAGATCTTCCAAACAACATTGTGGAATCAATTGCTAATGGTTCTCTAAAGCAGAACTCATTGGCGAAGCAAAAAATCAGCAGATCATGTTACTTGGAAACTCCTTAATGCACTGATGACAATATTTCCTCATTTAGATCCTTGAGGTCAAGGATCTCTTTGCAGCAGGGAGTACTGTTACACAAAACTAAATCAGTTGATCAAATTAGTTAGCTTTGCCTTATGAGCAGTTAGTTACCAGATGTTGAAATAGTTATAAGCAGTTAGCAAGATAAGATTCGTTCTTATTTTCTATATAAGGCATTGTATCATTTCAAATTGAATCGTCAATTGAATATACAAGTACACTTTCCTATTGAATTCTATTCTTCATCTTCTTCTCTTTTCATCCTCCATAGCTGTCAACTCGATTTTCTCCGTAAAACTCCTGTCCAGCTGCTAAAACCTCGGATTCCTATAAGAATCCCTGCATTTTGGCTAACATATGGTGCCTGCTGCTATCTTTTGGTGCATCTGGAATGAAAGGGATTGTAGATATTTTGACGGGATTACAACTCCTAACCACATTGTTAAATCCAAATGTTTGATTTTCTTATAAGCTGGTTAAATCAGCCCCTGTAACTATTGTTGAAATCCTTTTGGACTATGTCTGCTCTTTAGTTATTTAGTAAATTCTTGTACAGGAGTAGACACCTTCTTTCTGTAAGTTTTTGTCTTGCATCTTCTTGATACATTCCAATGAAATTTCCTTACTTTCATCAAAAAAGAAAAAGAAAACTCATAGTTTAAACCAGCAACAATTACTACAACAACATACCCGTTATGATCACCCATGGTGACAATTACTATGCTGACATTATTATTCAGAATTCATCAATTAAATTAAATTTAAAAAATGGGGAAAAGAGAAAACTGACCACCAGGAGAAATTGACGGAGTGATCGAGCTTGAGAACAAGCAAAGCAGTGAAACACAAAAGCAATATGTGGGCTGCTAGTGCCTGAGAAGATTGGGCCACTCTCCTCCAGCTCATTGTTTGCCGTTCACACACACTGGTGCTTCTGCTCCAAATTGTACGATTTCGAGAGAGAAAATCCAGCTATACATACACTAAAAACTTCCGAATTGAACGATTTCGAGTGAATCGAAGAGAAGATCTATGAGAAGAGGTGGAATTGAAAAGAAGTAGAACCGAGAGAGAGAGTGGCAGTTGCGGGAAGAAGAAGCCAAAGGTAAAGGGGAAGTTTCATTTCTCAATTTTGTCGTAATAAGCATCGGTTTTGTCGAATCAAAAAAATTAATTAATTCATATTTTTAAGAATTTAGTACAAGACAAAACCTTATCCCTACTGGTATTTGAGTCAATCAATCAATTATTTTCCTTTATCAATCATTCATTATAATTCTTCTTATAATATAAAAACTTGTTTGATTAAGTTTGGAGGAAATTCTGATTCTAAATAGCTTGAGTTATTATTTTAACTACTCTTTCTATCCGTGTTTTGTGCGTGATTAAAATATTTATCTCGTTTGATAATAAATATTATAAAGAAAATTTTAATTTAATAGTAAACTTATAAAAAGATAAATAATTTACTAATTTTGATAAATTATTTATTTATAAAGATCCTATATATAGAAATTTTATCAGAATTCACGGTAAATTAGAATTTTCCTTAACGATTGTAATTCAAAAAAAATAGAAATCTATCAAATAAGGAATATTTAGGAGTCTATTCATGGCTAGAAGTTCTTATTTTATCACTTCTTTCTATATATTTTAAAAGTCAATATTATAAATATAATTAAATAATAATTTAAAGAAAAATAGTGAAAAGACTATTTTACCTAAAGAAAATATTTTTACTAAAAAACAAAAAGTTCAAATAACATTTTTAAGGATATTCACACTTTTAATATAGAGTATATAGATATAGATGTGTCAGGAAAAATTAAAAAAATTTGTGATTAGTCAAAAAAATTAAGTTTTTTTATAAAAGAGTTCTCGTAAATAACGAGTTATTTTATGCTTTTTTTAAATTTTTATTGTTGTTTTTGTAGTATCATAATATTTCATAACTTGTGTTTTGATATAATTTCAAATTTTAATAATTTATTTTCTTTTAAGTATAAGTTTAATTGTTAAAAATCAAAATAAAGATCAATCCATTAAAAGAAAAAATATATCAATTTATTTAAAGAAAAATGTTCAATTTTATATAAATAACTTATATTGTAAAATAAGTCTCCTTAATTTAACATGTTATCCTTAATATATATATTGAATGATATTTAATGTAGTTGTCCATAAATAAAAGTAACTATATAAGATGATCAATATTGTAGTGTTTATTCTACTTTGTCTTTAGTGATAAATTTTTTATTTATTTTGATTCTTTATTTTTTTTAATTATATATAGATCTAAATGTGATATAATTAGCATCACAATAAACATTTTTCGATTATGTTGTATAAATAAATAATGAGAAGTTATCAAATTTATTTGTATATATGGTTCAAAATAGAGAAATATCAACTCACCTGATTTTTGTTTACTTTTTTTGTCTTATATTACTTAAATTGTTAAGAGAATCTAATTTTCGTGCTTACTTTGAAGGAGATTCAACATGGACGGAAATTTAAAGTCAAAATTAGAAATGATAAATTTAGACCTTTTTTAAAAAATAAATAATTGAATTTTTTTAATTCCATGTTTGAATTCGTTAATGTGAAAAGCAATTATAATACAATTTATTATCGATGAGGATGTGAAATGATCAAGCGTTTGAAAAATTAGGCAATTTTATATAGCATATGATTAAATTTGAACATTTTTTTTAAATGAATAATATTAATTGTAAAGTGATTATTTATGCATTGAAATAACTTACAAAAATATTGATCACACATACATGTTTTTATAATACCAATAAATGAGCATAGAATAGTATATATACTTGTCAAACATTACTTACTTTCCCTAAATATTCCTTAAAAAGATCATTTAAATCAAAATGGTTCTCAAAATAAAAGTGTAGAATTTTGAATAGTAATGGATTATCAAATTTGATTTTCTTTAACCAAAATTATTTAATATACTAGTTACAAGAGTTCATACTAGCATGGGCTCAACATATATCTTTTCGTCTCGAGTTATGTAACACTTATAAAAAAAAATTTATATTTTAAAAAATTTCAATTGTTAATTATTGCAATTTAAATTTTAAGTTGTTAATTATATACACCGTTCATACCAACTATATTGACAGTATTTGAATTTAAAACTTGCTAGTCAATCTATTATCACTTAAAATATGATGACATTAATAATTAGTCTTAAAATGACAAAAAAATTATCTTTATAATCTATCATTCGTATATTTGAGTCATAAAAATAATCATAAATATTTATAATTGAGCAAATTATCTACATCATATTTCTTAAATTATTTTATTAACATAAGATATTCTAAGCATCTAAACTCTTTTTTTAATCTCAAATGAGTATTATGTTACAAATCTTATTATTACCTTATAAAAATAGAGAGATCTATTTCTGAAAGACTCTGAACGCAAATATGTTATTAAAAATAAAGGATTTAATTTTGAAATTCCTAGAGAGTGAGGGTGGGGGATCATATATGTTGGTGGGCATGTTGTAGGATGTCTACATCCTATTGCAAGTGTGTAAATAAAAATAAATACACCTCAAACATATCCTTTCCTTGAAAAGACATTTTTCTGTCTCCATCAACAATTTAAAATCTAGATTTTTTGTAGGGAGGAATCTAGAGAAGATGTTTTGCTAGATTTGAGCCTAAATATCTCAATCCTTTGATAAATATTATTAAGTACTAGACATTGGTGTCCGTGTCAATAAGGGCTCAATATCTATTATTTTTGTATCTCAATTTATGTGATATAGATATAGTTTTAAAAGTCAATTAAATTTTAATTATTTTAAATTATTAATTATCGTGAATTATAATTTTTTTACATAATTTTTGAATAAAATATGTTATTTCTCTTGTCTCAATTTATGTATCACTGATAAAAAATTTTGAAAGTCAATTTTTTTATGTCTTTTACTTTTAATTTTTTTTAATTATTAAGATATATATCACGTTTACGCCATTTTTACATAACATATGTTATTCATCTATCCTTATTTATGTGACACTGATTCGAGTGTTAATTGAACTTTTTGTATGTCTTTTAAATATTTTAAGTTGTTAATTCTTGTGATTTATAGTATTTTTAATTTAATTTTCATATGTAGATATGTTACTATTGTTAATTATTTAGATTTACAACATTTCTCGCATAGTTTCCTAATTAAATAATACATGTTACTTCTTTTGTCTCATTTTTATGTGTCATCGTAGATTAATTTCAATAATCAATCAAATTTTTATTCATTTATAAAATATTTTAAGTTGTCTATTATCACGGTTTATAGTATTTTTTATGCTTTTTACGTAACATATTTTAAAAACTATTTTAAGTTATCAATTATCATGATTAGTAAAAAAAAATTTTCATTTTAAAATATATAAAACACTAAAAATAAGACAAATAAATCAAAACGAAAGAACCATCGAGAAATTATAAATATAACCCTCAAATTGCTCAAGAAGACATGTCAACTTGTTGTCTGCTTAAGCAACTTAACTCCCTTCTTATAAATAAGAGAATTTGTATAAAATAGAGTGACATATTAAAAACATATCTAAACTTTGTTTTTAATTTTTTATTTTTAACTAATACTAATATTTATTTAATTTTTGTCAAAGTAAAATATTTTCTCCATCTAGAGTGCCACGTGATATTTTTAAAAATATAAAAGAAATTATAATATATACCATCAAAAAATGTTACTAAAAAAGGAAAAATATGTCTCTTAAACTAATGAGTGAAACTTTATGTGTGAAACTCACATTCCAATAATTTAAATATAAATTTCAAAAAAAATAATTTAAATGCGTTTTTAATACACCATTTTAATATAAAATATAAACAAACATTATAAAGAGGGGGTGTAAATGAGTGTCTAGTTGGGAGTAGGTATATCGAAGGTAGAGCAGAGATAATTATCATGTGTACTTGATTTTTCTATTTTTTATTAATGGAATTATTTTCTCTTTATTTAATGAACTTGTTTTCACTTTTCATGTAGAAAAAATATTTTCTTAAAATTTAAACTAAACAAATACAAGGAAATTAAAAAATATTAAACAAATACGAAGAAATTAAAAAATATTTTATGTAAAATATTTTTCCCACGCGAAACAAAATGTGTTTGGTACCGAGAACTTTTTTTTCACAAAAAGTACTTTTAAATTTTATTATGCCTAGGGGTGTGAAAAAATCAAACCAATCGATAAATCAAACTGAAAAAATGTTATTGGTTTATTGGGTTAACAAATTTTTTTAACAACAACATACTCAGTGGAGTCCCATAAGTGGGGCCCGAGAGGATAAAATGTACACAGATCTTATCAATACCTCATAGAGACAGAAAGGTTGTTTCCGGATAAATAGCCCGGGGACTTTCCTAGGCCCTGACCCACCTAATTGGCGGACCTTGACCCATTCACGTTGTCTTGCAGTTAAGATAAGGTTAACATATTTTTAATGATTTTAAAAAAAAATTATTGGGATATTAGTTTGATTTCAGTTTTTACTATTGGATTATTGGATAAGTCGATAACTCATTAAGACTATAATAGTTTATCACTTTATACCTTCATAAATATTAAATATTAATAATTTAACATCACTTGACACTATATCAATACTCGTAAGTCTTGTATTTGTTTAGTTTTCAATGTAACAGGGCTTTTGCCAGAAAGTAAATTATAATATAATGTCAAATATTTCATGTTGTTTAGTTGTGCTCAACAAATATTTTCAAAAGTATTTGTGATTTACAATTAATTTGCTTGTTTTAGGGTATCGCTTTAACTCATTGTATCGTGTTAAATTGTTAGAGAAATCATATATTTATTTTACGAGCACTTTCTAATTGATAAAAATAAAAAATTAAACTGTTAAAAGTCAAAAATTGATAAATTGAAAATCGATACAAAAATACCTTATTGAAAAAATTTGACAAGTGAAGCTCCAGCCTCTATGGGGGATCCACAAAATTAAGCTTATGAGTTCCTAGTAAAATAAATTAGTACGCCATGATAATGGACAAATATTGTTGGTATGATTTCAAGGGGAATTAATGTCATCCCAAACACGTGAGCATCGAAATAGGGTTCCTTCTTCACTATTCAACCAATATTTTTTTTTTTTTTGTTAGTTATCGACTTTCGATTATCAATCTTCTAGATAATTAATAAATTTTTCATATATAGAATTCAAATAAAAGGTATTAAATTCTCAAAAATCTCACTTCGCTCCAAATATTTGCCTACATTATATATTTTTTTGTTAGTTATCGACTTTCGATTATCAATCTCCTAGATAATTAATAAATTTTTTATATATAAAATTCAAATAAAAGGTATTAAATTCTCAAAAATCTCACTTCACTCCAAATATTTGCCTACATTAACTAAATTTAAATAATATATTTTATTTACTTATTAAATTATAAAAAATAAATAAGAGAATCATTTATTCACATCTTTCCACCATCCCTCTTTTGGGCCTAATACCTATCTATTGGCCCATTGCAAGCCACCTGGCACGAATTAATATACTGGACTAGGACTGCAGGCCTCGCCCAGAATGCCCCTAAAATTGGGTGGTGTTTATATTTTGCTCTCAAATTGTTTTTCAGTAATTTAAGTAATAATAAAGAGGACGAAGATATCCTTTCACCTAAAAACTAAATCGTCTTTGGCATAAATTTATATTTTTATTCCTAATATAACACAAGTTAAGTCACATAATAATCAGCCTCCGATAAAAAATTATATTATTTATATACGATAATTTTTTTTTTATATATATATAATAGATGACGAACACCCTTAGGTCAATTCATGTGCCTACTTAAAATTTTGAACCCACTTAAAGAAAAATTTGGTTTTCCCACTGGTTGATAGATACATCATATATACATTCAATTCCAAATCCATAAACTATGCCATAAATTCCTACAAAACTTATGTCAATGGCATAAGTTCAATTTCAAAAATCACAAAGTATATATGTCATAAGAGACATAATTTATGTCAGATACGATAAAAATTCTCTAAATTTATGTCGTGACAATAAGATACAACACAATTTATATTGGATAACTTAGTTTTTGCATAACTTATATTGGACAACAAGATAAAAAATTTCTCAAACTTATATCTTACAAAATGAGGTCAAAAAAGTATACTTTAACTTATAAATCTTCATTAAATTGGCAACATTTAACAAATAAATTTTATATAATTATATATATAAGTTAATATTAACCCCTTTTGAGAGACGGAAGGTGGTGGGGAGAGAAGGTAAGATTAACCCCTTTTGGGAAAAAAAAGGTGCTCCCCCCCCCCCCCCCCCCAAATAACAAATATCATTTTTAAAACTATCTTTGTTTAGAGATCCAAACAAAAGCAAAATAAGAAAAAATTTATAAAGGAAAAGCTAAGGTCACAATAATTTAACTTCAGTTTGTCCATTATCACAACCATAGCTGTATTTGTAATTTTTTTTTTTGGGTGAAGTGGTCCTTTTTCTTTAGGTCAATCGTACCATAGCACAAGAAAACAAAACAAAAACTAATCAATTGGAATGTGTGGATTCAAATAAATTCACCTTCATAAATAATATTGGCATGTCATTAATGTGAGTTAGTTGACTTGAATTGGAACGAATTACTTAAAAAAATCTAGCTCAATCATTCATCAAAATTAATTTACGAAATTTTAACTTAATATTTTTTTCTTAATCATTGAAAATGAGCCAATGAGGACACATGAGTGTGTTATAGAAAAGGAAGGCAAAACATTGAATGGTGAAGAGAGGCATCAACAAAGAGGAATGAGAAATTGGTCTTTTTATATCGACTTGGACAAATCTCCCTTCATGAGTTAGTTTTTGGGATTGAGTTAGGTTCAAATGTTATATTTTTACATGGTGTCAGAGCCAGAGGATGTTGAGCCCCGTTTATAAGTGTTCATATTCCAATTGAGGCCTGGACATCCGGAGAGTGTTAAGAAGTCCCACATTGATGAAGAAACGAGAAGTTGATCTTTTTATATAGATTTGGACAAATCTCCTCGTGAGTGAGATTCAAGTGTCACGTCTTTACAAAATAAGAAAATCATTAAGAATCATTTCTTTGTTGCCAGATGACTACATAAATTATATAAATAAATTTAAAAGGCATAATGCTTAATACCAGGAAAAGAAAGCAACTAGCTGGACTAGGCTAAACACTATATCTAGGAGTTTTTAGATGGTAGGGTTTGAACAAAATCAAATTAAATCATAAATTAAGTTAATTTGAAGAAAAAAATCCAGTAGTAATTGGTAATGGAATTTTTTTCCCCATTATTTAGGTTGACCTTAAAAAGTCAAATCGAGAACAAATCAACCCGATATCATTATATATATATACAAAAAAATTATAAATATTTCTTATAATTTTTCATAGTTTTTATCCTTTTAACATATTATTTCAAATTTGACTTAAAATTTTGGATGATCTAATAAAGGCTATAGTCCATATAAATTAGTAGGCATAATTACCTTTCTGAGTTTTTTTTATAAAATATTTACTATTTTAAATATATTTTTTTATTTATTACTTATGTATACCATATTTAGAAAATACTTATCATCTATAGCAATTGTATTCTCCATTAAATGAATTATATATGTAGTAAATATATATTATAAATGTACTAAAATATATTATATTTATTTTGGTAAAAAAAATCCTACATTATGTGTTAAAACGAATTATGCATGTAATATAGATGTATTATACTATGTATAAAAATAAATTTACATGAAATATAAATTTATTATAAGTGTCTTAAAAATATATTAGATTTATTTTGATAGAAAATCTAAATTATGTATTGTCAGTGAATTATACATGTATTAAAATTAATTCATATAGCTATAAATGATAAATATCTTTTTTAATATGGTATACATAGGTAGCTTTTCCATATGAATAACTCTAAATTTCAAATAAAAAATCAAATCAATACTAATGCTAGTAAAAAATAAAAAATTAATCCAACATAAAAATGACAGTAATAATGATTTTTTTTTAAAATTTTATATTGGTTTAGACAATTAAAATACATAACCTGATTTTTTTTAATGTTTACTCATGTAATTAAAATAAGTACTTATTATACTTAATTTAGCATGATTTAGTATTTAAATTTGTGATATTTTTGTTATAATTTATTTTAGCATGATTTAGTACTTTAAAATTATGTTCATTTTCATTATAACTTATTTTTAGAATGATTTAGTACTTTAAAATTATGATAATTTTCATTATGACTTATTTATTTGCAATATTTGATTATTTATGCAATTTCATTATTATTTTTTGTTGAATATTTTAGTGTTTAGCAACCTAGATATTTGTATTTTGCTAGAATTAAAGAAATATTTGAAGCACAAGTTAATTATATATTTTTATGAATACTTTATAAAAAATTTAAGAAAATTCGAAAACATCAGAAATCTTTTTTTAAAAACCAAAAAAAATTCGAAATCCTCAAAATTCAAGAAATTTTATAAAAAATCCAGAAAAACCTTAAAAATTCAAATTTTATTAATCTAATTTAATTTATATATTCAAAAATTCAACTAAATAATTTAATTTAATATTTAAAAAATTCAAACTAATCCGATTCATGTAGGCCCTAGATGGCAAACATCCTCTAGCCTACTAGAAGAAATTATTTCATAAACCCTCCTCGGGAAAAGAAAACTATTTAATGTGGGTAATTCTCATAACTTTTAAAGCTTAAAGAATTCTTTATGCCCTATCAAAGTAAATTTTATTAGAAATATCAAATACTTTTTTTTAAAAAAAGTTCAAGTTTTCAAGGATTGTCATTTATATATATAGATATAATAAAATTTATGTATCATATATATATATATATATAAAAGAGTATGTAAGTCCCGCCTAGGTGACACTATCACATAATTCTTATTTATTTTTTAAAAAAAAACTCAAAAGACATTATTTCTGATTAAACGGTAATTTAGCCTATCATAATCATTCAAAAAAGTCATAACCATTCAAAAAACTTACAACCCTTCGAAAAAGCCTCAACCCTTCAAAAAAGTCACAATCCTTCAAAAAAGTCATGACTCTTTGAAAAAATCACAATTTTTTAAAAAGTCACAATCTTTTGTAAAAGCCACAATCATTCAAAAAAGTCACAACTCCTTAAACAAGTCACAACCCTTTGTAAAAGTCACAACAACTTAAAAAAGTCAAAATCTTTCGAAAAAGTCACAATCCTTAAATGTGATAAATTATCCGCTTTCAATATAATATAATATAATTAAATAAATAAAAGTCACAATTCATAACACTTCGAAAAATAAAAAAGTCACAACCTTTCGAAAAAGTCACAATCCTTTAAATAATCTCTTTAAAAAAGTCACAACCCTTCGGAGAAGTCACGACCCTTCGGAGAAGTCACAACCCATCGAAAAAGTAACAACCCTTCGAAAAATTCACAATCATTTGGAAAAGTCACAACCATTCTTCAAAAAATGTCACAACTACTTGGAAAAGTCACAACCTTTCGAAAAGTCGAAATCCTTAAATGTGATAAATTATTTGCTTTCAATATAATATAATATAATATGATTAAATAAATAAAAGTCACAATTCATAACACTTCGAAAAAGTCAGAACTTCTAAAAAGAGTCACAACTCCTTGAAAAAGTTACAACCTTTCAAAAAAGTCGCAATCCTTCAATTAATCTCTTTTAGAAAAGTCACAACCCATCGAAAAAGTAACAACCCTTAGAAAAATTCACAACCATTTGGAAAAGTCACAACCATTCGAAAAAGTCACAACTCTTCGAAAAAGTCACAATTTTTTGAAAAAGTCACAACCCTTCGAAAAAGTCATAACCCTTTGTAAAAGCCACAATTTGAAAAAAGTCACAACTCTCCGAAAAAGTCACACTTTTTCGTAAAATTCATAACTTCTTGGAAAAGTCACAACCATTCCAAAAAGTCACAACTTTTTTAAAAAATCACACTTTTTTGTAAAAGTCACAACTCCTTGAAAAAAATGACAACCTTTCGAAAAAATCACAATATTTCAATGTGAAAAATTATCTGCTTTTAATATAATATAATTAAATAAATATAAAATATTTACTAAATTGATTTTTACGTTGGGAGTATTATAGTAATCACTTTAGAAAAGTCACAACCCTTCAAAAAAAGTCACAACTCTTAAGAAAATATATACTAAAGATATTTTTTCTCTTTTAAACTTACAACAACAATTTCTTCAAGTCAGTAAGCATAACGGTCAGTGGGGATTCAAGGTAACTAGGAGTTTAGCAATATTAAATTAATAAAAGTTCTTCAGATATATTTATAATGATAAATTTTCTATATAGAAAGAACTTAATAATTTTAGAGTATTTTATTAATTTTAATATTAAGATATATAAAATTAATTAGATTACTTATGACCGCGCAAAACGCGGGCCAATTTTACCTAGTTTTATTAATAAACCAACGGAAGATTCAATTAAATTTATAACTTATAAATTGATTTTGAAAAGAAGGAAAAAAACTAAATCCAAGCACAACTATTTTTTAACGTACGAAATTGTCTCCAAAAACCTAACCCAAAATCGATTAGATCCAAATTAAATGATATTCTTATATAACAACAATATATAAGAATTAATACATCTACTTAGATAAAATGTATACAATTTTTTTTATTTTTTATGACAGGGGAGACCCGCAACCACTATTCTTTGGTTGCGCACAGGGTAAAATTCCTGCTCTTATGTAATAGCTCGCAAATCACACAGAAAAGGTAAACCACACTAGGCAAGCTGATGCAACAAGCTTGACCCAGAAGGCAAACTCATGCTTTCGCTAGCAAATCTTTTTTATCGTTATTATTATTTTTTTATGACAAAGGAAATTCGAAGTCACTATCCTTTGAGTGCGCACAAGATAAAATTCCTGTTCTTATGTAATAGCTCACAAATCACACAGAAAAGATAAACCACACTAGACAAAGCCGGTACAAAGAGCTCGACCTAGAAGGCAAACTCATACTTTCGCTGGCAAACCTTTTTGGTCGTTATTATTATTATTTAAATTGGGATTGAAATTCAATATGATAAGATAGGTTTGGCATGCGCGTGGAAAGGAACATGGACATTGGCTACTTGTACTGTAAAAACAAGTACGTCTACATAAAGATAAAAAGAAATTTAATTTATGTGAAAATGAATAAATAATGGAGTAACTACTTATATAAAGGGAACAAAGTAAAAATCATTGTCCTGCAAACCAATCCCTTTACATATTTTTACTAAGAATAGAAATTGGTTCATCTGCTAAAAATTTACCAATGCTAAGGTGCACTGTATCCAGCCTGTATGAGGTAGGACAAATTAAAGAACAGTACACCATAACTATCCTTTTAAAGAATTTTGAATTTTGGTACAAATTAGGGGCGGTAAATTAAATCCAACACGCTCAATTCGTCCAATTCGTTGAAGTTTGAGCGGATTAATAACTTATCCATTTATTAGCTCAACTCATCTCAATTTAACCCATTTAAAATTGGGTTGATATGCAACCCGAATTGACTCGAGAGATCTTGTCAAAATATTTTTAAACTACTTTTAAAAAAATTTAATATGTTTTATACAACCAGAATAAAGAAAAATATAATTTAATTAAGTACTAAAATATTGAAAAAAATTAAATAAAATAAGTAAAACTTAGTAAATATTGGTCTTGACCCGCTCTATAACCCATTACTCAACCCATTTTGATCTAAGCAAATTATGATTAGGTTGGATCTTGTCCCATTATAATCCGCTCAAATTTGACCCAACCCGCTAAATTGATACCCCCAGTACAAATACAATCAAGGAGATGGTACAAGAAAAAGTTAAGTCAAAGGAGGAATCAGAATTTGAGTTTGTATAGATTTTAAATGTTATGATAATGATATCATGTGTTAGTAATAAGGTTTTGATTTAAATTTTGTGTATTTTTAGTGATATTATTAGTTATACAAATACAAAGTTTGGACTCTTCAACCAAATTTGTAGATAATCCATGCTCAAATATCACTATTTTTCCATTGAAATCTTCCAATGAAATATGCGCATCAATGACTATTTTTATAATTATTTTAATTAAATTGATAATTTTTTTTTCTATATCTCATTTTATATAACACGCTTTCTGTTTAAAATCGTCGTAGAAAGACGGACATTTTATTATAATTAGAAACAATTTAACTTTAAAATTCTTCTTTTACCTTTAATGAAATGATTCTCAATTACACAATTATCTAAAGATTATTTAAGACCACAAATTTCAAAAGACTTTTTTTTCTCAAACACCGTGCTAAGTCTAATGGTGCCACAGAAAATGAGATGACATGTGTGTGTTTATAAGCAAAAATTAGGAAGCTTCCCAGTATTTTCAACGAGAATCTGTTTCCATCATGTGTTTTTCCTATCAGGTGGTTCAGGAAAATGGGTGGGAAAATCGTATTTTATAACAAATTTTCAATTAATTGGTGAAGAAAACCTTTATTTGTAGTAGTGACCTTCTATCGCTCCAACAAATGGATGAAATTTCTTCACTAAAATGTCTCGACGTTGAACCCATGAGAATGCAGGACCTCTGGTAGGAGCTAAAGGGGATGAGCGATCCAAATTTAAAGTTTATGAGTTTCTTAAGTGACCTCAAATTAATATACAATAATAATTGAGCATACAATCGAATATCTATAAATATTTATAGCTTTTGTTATACATATACAAAGTATGTGCAAAAGCTAATATTTTCACGCGAACCAACATATTGCATTGTTAATTTGTCTTACCTTATAAAATGGAAATCTAAATTAATCGAGCTACCAAATGGTACAAATTTAAAAGGAGTGGTAGAGGTAGATGAAAGAATAAGACCCTTAATTTCCTCCCCTTTTCCTTCTTTATTAATGGAGAACACTTGAAGTATATACAAACTCTCATTGTCATCCAACCTTAAATGGCACATCATCCATCATCCCTTTTTTGTTCATAGTTATCTACACTTGTGAAAGCAACCTCCAGAACAACCCCTTGAGGAAGACCATTTATTGTGGTTCTCAAAATAATAATAATGCCAGACACTCTAAAATTCTTGAATAGGACAGTCCACATATATATTAATATTCCCCACCCACACTACTTGAAGTTGAAGGGTGTAATATGTAGACATTTTGCAAAGGCGGCATGTATATATGGAAAGCAACAAGTCAGTGGCTTGCAAAGATGAATCTTTCAATTGTGGAAAAGGGCTTAACAATGAAGAAGAAATTAAATGGCTAAAAATGGCATAAAAAGGGAAAGAAGATATATGGACAAGTGGACTCAATTAATGGTTAGGGTTTTAAGGGAAGTCTTGTGAACATCATAAGCAAGATAGAAATATAATTACCGGCCATCAAAGAATGTGATGAAGTGATTAAGTATTCCTCGAGTTCAAATTTTTTGAAAGAAAAATTCTTTAATAGAAAATGTTTTCCTCTATATTGTGAGCTTATACTCATATATACAAATTAATCGTATCAGTAAATTTTACACGCGTAATTTACATACTTATAAAGAAAAAGAACAATAACTATATACCCAATGAAATTTTACAATGTGGGGTCTAAGATGCGAATGGAGAGAGAAGCTAAAAGTGGTTTAATGGGTAGGGTTTTAAGGGAAGTGTTGTTAACATCATGAGTGGCAAGTACAAGTAGAACTCAGTTTTACTTTTTTCTAATGATCAAGACTCATGTTCACTATTAATATGTTATTTGGCTCTAATTAAACATCAAAATATATCTCTATCACTATCTAGACTTGGTACAAAGTCATGGTGATGGCAAAAAAAAAAAGTGGGGTAAGAAAAGAGGGGTGGTTGTGGTGGTGTTTGTTTTTAACTGTGGAAGAGATAGGTTTCTCTTTTTAGTGAAAGTGACATGTACTTCTGAGCATCCTGGTCAAAAGTTGCTTTTGCCTTAAAAACATTTCTAAAGGACTACTCGTGAGGAAGAGGTCATTTTAGCTTCCTTCACTGTTCATACATACATATACCCCCAAAATCTGAGGTCTCATCGATTCAGAATATGTTTTATTACCATTGTCTTCTTCTTTGATATAGAATTTTGCTTGTCGACTTTTAGAATGGCCACGTATAACTTAATTCCTTTAGTAGAGTGTTGAGCTCTTTTCTTTTTAATAAAATTATTCAATATAGTTTGGCCGTGTTGTATTTATGAGAAACAAAACGAGGGTGGCTAAAGTCGTACCTCCATTACAACACCATGGTAAATTGATCATCTCAAAAGCCAGAAGATTATAATCTCACATAGGGGGAATAAATTTTCTGGCATAATTCATGTGCATACAAATCAACTAACAAAAAAAATTAACCTATACAAGGTGTTTGACACAGAGTGTTGAACTCAAAAGGATTTACAGGGGATATTTTGTGAATCTAGTCTAAGCCAAATACCATACATCTAAAATACAATGGAAAAGGTCTTTTGTGTTGAAACATAATGGGACAGCAATAAAATATTAACTCAAGGGCATTTATATATAATCTAGCAAAATACTAGGTGAACAGGATAAGGTAGGAAGCACAGTGATCGTTCAGGGTGGTGGGGACCGGGTTGAGATGGTCAAGGAAGGGGGCAAGAGATAGTCCAGGGACGGGGAGAAAATATTCTTTTAAATATTTTATTCAACCAAACATAGACAAATTAAAAAATAATTTCCATTTCCTTCATACCACATACATTACTCCAAGGTACAATTTATGTATACACATAAAAAATTAAACTCTTCTTGAACAATAAAGAAGAACACATATCACAAAAAAAAATTAAAAGAAGAAACAGAAGTACCTCTTTTGAGTTGTGACTAAAGGCCAATAATTATTCTCTTGTTTATTTTAGTTTAAAATTTGCACATTAGGGGAGCACCTCAACTGTGGGAAGCAGAGAATTCACTAATTTAGCTAACCCTCAACAACAGCAAGCAGTAAAATCTCTTAATGTAGGGTTTAAGGGTAGGACCTTATACCTACCGCTTGGAGGTAGAAATTAGACGATTCTCGACTCAAGTAATACATAATAAAAGAAGAAATAGAAGTACAAGTAAACTAACTCTCAACCCCGTTATTTATTTTAAGTTGTTAGAGATCACTTAAGGATCTTTGCTTTTGGTTCTTTTTATGAAGAAGATGAAGGTGGAAGAGATAGTGGTTGATGGAGCTAAAAAAGAGGGCAATTGAAGGTGGTTTTTTTGTCAAAGTATGTGTCAGTTGCTATCACGTGAACTGAGGGGGCATAATTAGAGAAGTCTTTAGCTATATATCCTTTCAATTACAATAAATCAGTTGTTACTATACAACAAGTACTATAGTGTCCCCTCCATTCTTCTTTTCCAATTCCCTTTCATACTTTAAAACTCCCACATGAACCACCTATATAGAGATGCCTTTTCTAATACCGGTGGTGTCTGCTCCAACTTACACGCATCTCGATTAATTTCACAGAATACTTATCATCTCTCATTAGCAATAGATATACGTGAAATCACTTTGTATTTTTGTTTCTACTAGAATTTGATTCTAAGTCCTCGTCCTCCTGATTCGTAACTCACTTCATTGACCACTAATCCACACCAAGCTTTCTTTATCTTTAGATGATAGGGGGCCTTTTATAAAGATAGAAGTACAATTACACCTATCTTTGTCTCTATGCAAGTAATAACATACTACATGACTTGTTTATCTCCATCTTTCTTTCTTTGTCAACAAGAACATACACCACCATGGCTGTCTTTCTCAATAGCTAATATATTCCAGCTAGCTAGCTTATATATACATAATGCTCACACGAACACAAAGATAGCCACTAAGCCTATAGCTAGCCATTATTATGATAATTAAGCACACACCAAAGCAACATATATGTAAAACCACACATTACCTGTCCTTCTCAACCAAAAAGCTATGTTATCATCATCATATTGAATAAAAATAAATCACACATCCTTTCCCACTTCCTCCCTATTTATTCAAAACTTATATATCCTAGAGAATTATGACAAGTCTCTCTCAAAAAAGTCTTAATAAATTTATAATGTTTTTTTCCCCTTTTGTTGATGCAGCTAGCTAGCTTATTAAATTGACAAACTCAAGAAGCTCTTTCAACTTCAATAGAAGAGGGCTAGGTTGTCCTTATCAAGCAGTTTTAATTTATATAAAGGCCAAGTTAAAGATGTACCCTTCCAGCAATTACAGCCCCAATATTTCCAGCTTTTCTTCTTTATTTCATATTAATATTCCATCTCCTTCTATGCAATACGAACCCGAATTCATCCAATATTTCCATGACCTTCATTTCATCCAACCTGCACTTCACGATCAGAGTAATATCGATACTAATATAATGGGAGAAGAAGGTAATTCCGACAAATCACATAAACCGGAAGAAGATCAATTAGTACCACAAGGCTGCAAGAACAAGAAGGATGAGACGAGTAGTACCACGACTAGTACTATTCGTAGGAAAAACAACAAGAGAACTGCGGGTGCTGGTGCTGGTGTTGGTGGTTCGAAGAAAGATAGACACAGCAAGATTAACACAGCACACGGTCCAAGAGACCGAAGAATGAGACTTTCACTTGAAATTGCTCGCAAATTCTTCAATTTGCAAGACTTGCTTGGGTTCGATAAGGCCAGTAAAACTGTGGAATGGTTGCTCACAAAGTCAAAATCAGCAGTCAACGAGCTCGTTCAAAAAATGAACAAAGAAAAATGCAGTGGTACTACTCCTAATACTGAAGGTGCATCATCTCCCTCCGAGTCATGTGAAGTTATATCTGGTGTAATCGACGAATCAGCAGCCACTGATGGTATTCATAAGCAACAAAAGAAAAGGATTAAGTCAACTCGTAGGACAATATTTCATCGCGTTGTTGCAAAGGAGTCGAGGATGCAAGCAAGAGAAAGAGCAAGGGAAAGAACAAAAATAAAGAAAAGTATTGGTAAATCCATGGTTGATGATGGTAATTCAAAAAGATCTAACTGGACTACATTTGAAGATCATCAATCAGGTATTCATCAAGGCTATAATAATACTAACAATATTATGGATGTTGTTGATAGCTTTAGTTTGGTGGATAATGGCAATTGGAGTCCATTTCTCTTCAACTATCAACAAATTAATACTGAAATTTCTCAAGAGGTATGTTTTAATTTAATATTATTCCGATCGCCTTTATTTAATACTAAGTATTTTTCTAAAAATATTATTCTGGTGCAGCATCAATTGACAAACTTCCAGTATTCTGGGAAGTTATGGGAAGCTTAATTAGGGCAAGGAAGGAAGTTCTACTTAGCTTGTTGATTTAGTGCAACTCCAGAAGAAGGCTATTTGGTCATGTTGGTAATGTAAAATGAATTTGTCTATTTTATTGTTGTGTGTATTCCATGAAAACAACTTGTATTTATAAATAGGCTCATCTTTTTCTTTAAGTCATTCTCAAATTTAAAAAAAAAAAGAAAAACACCTAAAATAACAAAAAGAGACTAGACTCATGTCCACTAATAATTAATCATCAAGTATGGGAACAATCTAATTGGTAGTTTCATTTTCTGCACTGTTTACTTGCTTAATTATATTTAATCATCGAATCGACTTTACATCAAATTCAAGTATTATCATCCTAAAGTGAAAAGACTTCTTATGAAAGTCCACCTAATCACATAATATCTTTGCAAGATTGATTGTAAGCAAATCAATCTTAGTTGTGTATTTTGGAGGTAAGATTCGATCCCCTCGTATAACCTACTTGCCCAACTAAGACAAAAAACAAACAAATAATGATATTGTGAATTAAGATTTCTCTTATATGTTATAGATTCTAAACAATAGATCTTTGTGGTCAGACCTTTCTCCGGACCCTGCACACAGCGGGAGCTTTAGTACACCAGACTTGCATTTTTTAATAATATATAATCAACATAACTTAATGTCATAAAGTCAAAATTCTTCTGTAGATGTTTGGGTAACTGTCCACTCATATATATATTCCAATGAAGTTCCTAAAGGATTCCAAAACTGTTTTTTGCATGATAAGATGCCACATATATACTAGTAGAAGATGCCACATACATTCTAATTAAATCAAAATATGCATGAAAAACCACATGTATTATTCAGATAACTAGGCTTAATGTTCCAAGAGAATGATATGATAGATAAAAATATATTACACATAAAATCAAAATATTAAGGATGTTTGACAGAAATCATGAGAAGTGCTATGGTGTGTTAGGTGAAAGAAGTGATATCATGCCAAAGTGATGAAATTAAAGTCAAGCTCTACATAGAATAGTAAATGCTTGGCCTCTAAAGTCAAACATATCCATAAAATGAGCATCATAGATCAATATGAATGCTATGATGGATATATGGTCATAAAAGATTAGGAAAAATAAGAAGTGATCGAACCACATAGAAGGTGTAAATAGCTAGTACACATAAGATAAAATGAGAAGATCGCTTGAGATGAGCGTGTAAGTTGAGAGTGTTGACCAGGTAGAACGAAAATCACATTGAAGGTAGTTGTCTTGAAAGACCTACGACCTCTTTGAATTCATGATAGCGAAAAAGGACAATAAGAGAGAAAGACCTATATATATAGGCGATACCAAATGGTTGGAAAAATGAAGTGTTAGTCATGTTAGTACTTCAATTTGAGGTTCCATTTCTGTTATATATATGAGGCTACAAGACTTGTAAGATATGTATATGCTAGTGATAGTGAAGAGAACATAACTCTGATCGATATAGTTAACTAGGTTTTATAACATCGAACTGACCAAATGAGCTTAAATGGAGCGACATGAATAGTGAGGGTTCATATAGTCTGCCTCAACTTGGGTGAAATTGAGGCATAACACAATAATTGACATGCATAGAATTTGAACGAAGTTTATAGTTTAAGATTAACGTTATTCATTTAGAGTCGGCCTAGAAGATATATAGAGGCCTTAAAGATCTTCATTTTCTGAAATTAATCAAATAATTCTCCATATGATCAACATCTGATGTATGTTATAAGTGCATGAATATTAAGTCATCACCAGTGACCTTAATCCTTTATTAGTGTTTCCTTTGTTGACCTTAATCCTTTGTATGGCAAATCATAAGGAATAAAATGATATTAGTAATTATTATAGCACTTCTTAATTAGTTTCTCTACTACTTGATTATCATTCACCTTAGTGATGAAAAGACAAATTTTGAATAATTTGGTGTATCAAAGTCGTAGTTTGAGATGAATGGTCATAGATATGGCATATCCTTCTACTGATTTGAGTGCCAAGAGATTCTTTTGTTTTTGTTGTGCATTAATTCTGAGCTTTGTGGTAAAGAAATGGTTCTTTGACTTAACCTCAAAAGTTAGTTCGTGATCAAGGGAGGATTGTCCAAGATCATATAAGGAGACTGTTTATCCCTTTTTTTATTTCACATGAGACTCTTCAACATCGATCTCACCTCTCAACATCGGTAAATAAGAACTAGCTAGGATGAGTCTTGCTCTTTTACTATGTAATTAAGAAATGAATCTTAAACCTAACTTAACATAGGCCTTGATCACCGATCTCTTTTTCATCTGATGTGAAACCCTTCAATCATTTCAGTAATTGACATTATTTTCTAGTCGGTCATAGAGATAACAAAACTTTCATTTCTGCAAAATTAAGATTTAGTCAGAAAAGTCAGAATTATGTGGATAATGTTGTAATATTGAGGGATGATTTACTAGGTTACATTCATAGTATTTAGTATTACTAACAATAAGTCACATCTGATCTGATCAGTGACACTAATTAATGTCCTATAATTACTTTTCCACTATATCAAGCTGCAATTTTCAGGTAGTAGACAAATAATTAGGATATGCCGTCTACTCAATAAATATGATTTGCTAGTAACAAAAGATTTAAAGAAACACTTTTCAAAATCAAATCTTAAGTATGACAATTATGAGAAAATCAGAAATTAAATGGATTTCTAAGTTAAGACTCTCTCTTTATGTATCTATATTGCGCACCTAAATCAGTAACTTCATTTTGTTCGACAAGCTGATCTTGACTTAATGATTTGTATCGTGAATTTCTCAGCTTATTGAAGGATTTAAATGGAGTTACTTATTTATATCGAGATAATGTGATGTTATAACTTAGTGAAATCAGCTACGATGATCCTATGAAGGATGGTATTACTCCTATTGAGGAGAGGATTTGATCAAGTTAGAACAAAGAGAGGTAGGAAGGCTACAAATCTCCCATAAATTTGAACGAATACGCGCAATACGTACATAAAAGACGAAGATAACAAAAAGAGAATAAAGGAATATTAGAAAAATTAACATAATTAAGTAGTAAATCTCATGACAGACATTGGATTAATAAACCAAAGAGAAGAGCACTCACAAAAAGGTTAATAGATGAGGATAAATATATGTGTGGCCTTGAAGGCCAAGAAATAGGTAGTGACATATAGTACCTGAAAATGATTGCTTAATGAGAATAAAAGGTTAAATGAAGAAAGTGAAGAAGAAAGGTAATGTATAGGTTAAATGAACCAAAAAAAGAGATGCACAAAAGTGGGGAACATGAAATAGGACATATCCTCATAGGTGACATTCCCAAATGATTATCTTTTTTTTTTTTTTTTGTCATCAACATTTTTTTATTTCTAATTTTCTCCTCAAATCTATACAAAATATGCATATAATTAAGGCTGAAGATAATTAATTAGGATCTCACACCTGCTTGTAGCTTTGTTAAAATTGCAAAGGTTCTATTTTCATGAAAGGATGTCATATAGTAGATGAGACTGTCCAGAGATTTTAACGCTTCGAATAAACCTTATCCAATGCAAATTCATCAAATTTCAAGATACCTATTGAACACCGAATGGAAAAAATGAAAAAAATACACTAGACACTACATAAACTAAAAAACAATATTGGTTTTAATTATATATAAGAAAACTTAGTCTAACCTAATTACAATTATACTATGTATCTGTATAATCTACATAAAGCATCTTACAACAAATATATTACTCTCTCTGTTTTAAAATAAGTGTTATTTTAGTAAAAATTGTATCCACTAAGAAACTAATAACTACAATATGTAGTTTACTAAACTATCTCTATTTAATAAATGTCTTTTGAAAATTGAACAATTTTAAGAACGTATTAATTTTTGTTTTCAATTTTTAAGGTGATATTTATTTTGGAACACCTTTTTTTTGTTTGTTAAAACAACAATTATTTTGGAACAAGGTAGTATCGATTTACTTAAATGATCGCATACACCCAGTGATTTAAGTCAATGAGAGAGTTCTATTTTCCCTCCATCTTTCTTCCCTTTATAGTTAAGTTTTGATTTGCAGACATGGATAGTCAACCTACTGAATTACTAAGATTTTCGAGAAAAATAGAATTTTCATTATTTAAAACTTGTAATTCGTAAGACCAGAGATATTATTTCAAATGATGATTACATATAACTTTACGTAGCATTTCTTTTTTATTTTTGTTTCATGGCTTTTTATATTATAATTATCAGATTCCAGTCCATCAACATATATTATAGTTGAATGCAACCCAAGATTTTTTAAGTTTCCTCAAAAAATATTTTTTTTTTAAAAAGTTCTCTTCCTTTCCTCTTTTTAAGAGACAACAAGTAGTCAACTGCGTTTTAAGACCTCCTTTATAAATTGTTTGTCTTAATTTGCTGAGCTTCTTGTGGATCAATGTCACTAATTGGAAATGAAGAGTAAAAATTTAAAAGTAAAATAGATTTTTAAATTACAAATATATATAAATTTTGTGATCATAAATATATTATATGTAAAGATAAAATTAAAGAGTTATCAAATTTAAAAAGAGATATTTTTTTTAAAAGACTAAAAAGAAAAATAAGACAAATAATTAAAACAAACATATTATGTTCCTTTTTAGTTGTCATATTATTCTTTTTTAAAGTCAATTTGACTAATTTTCAAAGCTGAATTAAATTAAAATATTAATATTTAAATACTGTACGAAAAATATTATTAATTGCAACTTTTCATATCAATATGATAAAAAAAATACATCTTAAAATATTAATATGATCAAAGTTTATATAATTTAACTTTAAAAATAAAAATAATAACAACTAAAAAGAGACGAAGGACCTAGAGTGTTCCACAAAAGACACTTGGAAAGAATCCAAGTTTGAGTCAAAGGACCAAAGACTCACATAGATAAAATTTGGAGGAATAATAAATTTTTATATAATTATTATATATTTTAAGTCGCTAATTATTTGATTTATAATAGTATTTTTTACGTAGTTTTTAAATAATACATATTATTTTCCATCCAAATTTTTGTTGCCATCGAGAATCAATCAAACATTTTATATGTCTTTTAAATATTTGAAATTGTTAATTATTGTGATTAATAATTTTCTTTAAGTAATTGTAAATAATATATGTTACTTCTTCTTTCTCAATTTATATGGCACTAACAAAATTTCAAAAGACATGCAATCAAATATTTAATATGTCTTTTGAATATTTTAAGTTGTTATTTATTAAGATTTACAATATACTTTACGTCATTTCAAATACATATTACTTTCTCTATCTCATTTTATATGATACCAATAAAATTTTAATGCACAATTAATTTTTTATATGTTTTTTAAATATTTTAAGTTATTAATTATTATAGTTTAAAGTAGATTTTCACAGCTTTTAAATGTATAAAAAAATATGAAAAACAAATTAAAATTAAAAAACTACATAAAATTATCAAACTATCCCTAAAATATCAAAGTAGACATGTTGACATGCTACCGTTACAACTTATATATTAGTTATAAAAATATATTTAATATGTATAAATTGTACTTATTATTTTAGAATACTAAAGTAAATGTGGTAGAGTAAGTATTAGTTAAGCAGCAATATTTGACTTGGAAGAGCCCAGCAAGAGAACTTTACTGACATGAAAAGGGTTCTAAGACTCAATTACTTAGGTTAAAAAATTTATGTATATATCTTGAAGAATTATCATATTCTCTCTATTTCAAAATAATTAGAATATTTTTTTAATATTTAAAATAATTAATTGTTCACTATTTAAGAAAAATATTAAAATTTCTTTTTAATTTTGTCCTTCACTAATTAATGTTTTATTATAAAAAGATAAAAAATAAAAAAATATGATTAATTTATATCTTTTTTCTTAAGATGTGTGTCATATTTCAACAATTTAATTATTTTGAAACTTAGAGAATATATATTTTAAAAGGATCCTCAAATATCTTGAATTTTTATCACATAATTTTTAAAAGAACCACCTCATACATATCTCTTGACTCAATATTTGATTGAGAGAAGTGTTGAAAATACCACTAAATTTGAAACGCGAATTATTAGTTTCGTCCTTGAATAATTGCAGTCTTAAAAACACGCATCTACTTGACTAACTAAACTTAAATACACTCCTAATAAGTAAAGTACACCTCTACATTCTCACCAAATTTAAGAGTGTAGTCGAGAGAACTATTAAAAATACTTTTAAATTTGACGAGAATGTAAATTAGTCAAATAGAAAGACAACTTAAGTTGTCATGAAACTAATAATTTGTATATATTTTCAATATATAAACTCTTATAACTTTGACTAACGCACATCTCCCTTTGGTAGTGTGCTCAATAATATTCAAATTTTTGGATCCCCATGTGATAAATGGCCATAGCACAGAGCATATTTTCAGTCAAATTAATGAATTGTGGGAAAGAAGAGGAGGATATGTTTCTCAGTGTACTATTCCAACCATGGCCACAAAATGTTGAACCAATGGTTGCCTGGGCACACCATATCTGGTCCCCCCCCATCCTATAAGGTGGAATTGGCTTAGCTCCAGGTACCTATACTACAGATTTAGGGTTTTTGACCTAGCATATTTCTTGTGTTTGTTCTTCTCTCAATCTAGGGTTTCTGTATATACACGTGCTCTACCTGCAGGCTGTTTATAATCATGAATTCCCCCCTCCAAATTTTCTTCAAATAATTAGGGCTCACATTCGATTGGGAAGGGTGAAATTGGAATTAATGCCTAAAGCATTTTCATGAGTGGTAAAGGTGTTGGGTTATAGTTTACAGAAATGGGCCTACAGTGTGCGATTCTAATTTAATTGGATTCTAATCCGAGTATCGGACATTGGATAGAGAGTAAAGGAAGGGCATCTGAAACTGTAATTGGAAAAAAAAAAAAAAGAACATAGCTATATTATATGCCTAGAGAATTTGGATCTATTTTTCTGATGTGATGAGAAAACAAGAAAGAATCAGATGCAAAACTATGGTACAGATGACAGATCAGTTCATATAATTACTATTTTTTGGTTTTTGCTTATTTGACGCCGCCTGAATAACCCTAACCCGAAGAGGGTACACAGAAAAATGGCCGGCTCGGCTGCACCAAAATGCTTGTCTTTCCTTTCCTTTTTTTTTTTACAGCACTACGTGTCTAAAATTAATTGATCATTGCCTAAGACTACGAAGAGGTGAAGTATGTTTTTCTAAAAAGTAAAAAAAAAATGATTAAAAAATGTATACTCAAAATCATTAATTAAAAATGAAGAAATTCATTCATCTCACCACACACTTCTTAATTTATCTGAGGTCATTTCTATTTTTTTTTAAGTTCTTTTTTTTTTTTGTGACTAAAGGGGTGTTCGGATTGCCTTTTTTTAAAGTGATTTATGAGTTTAAAGTCAAAAGTAGAGGGACGTTGTGTACTTTTTAGCTTTAAAATAGTGCTTTTAAACATTTTTTTTGTTACTCAAACACTTCTCAAACTTAAAAATGCTTAAAAGTCAAAAGTCAAAAATAAAAAAATAAGTCAATTCAAATACCCACTAATTCTAATTTACAAATTAAAGTTTAAATCTTGAAAACTAAAAGACAACTCACATAGTTATCCAAATTTCCTCTCAAACCCCACCCTTCCAAATTCCTTTCTATCTAATTTGACACAATTATTTCAACTTTTTTTTTCACATCAATGAAATGACAAACAAAATTTAATATTAGTAGCTGATTTGGTTTTAGCGCTCTAATTTCACTATAAAAGATAGGAAGCTATCAAGTGAGCTAGATGTCCGTCATTTTCAACTTATATATATAAAAGTTATTTTCTTCTTTAAAAGTGATGAAACCTAAATATTGATTAAACTTCGCTATGGTTTATTATTATTACTTCAAGTTATAGGTGTAAGAATAGTCTTTTAACATATCTTTTTTCGAAAAATACTATAGTCATTTTTTTAATAAAAAATAACTTTGATCGTATCAAACACACAGTTCTTGACCTAATTGAGAAAAAAAAAATCAGAAGATGACACAAATAAAAAAGGGTTACACATGGATCAAATTATATGCACAACACCAAATAGATCAAATTAAATTAAAAAATCAATCACTTCATGCCCTAATTGAGAAAAAAAAAATCAGAAGATGACACAAATAAAAAAGGGTTACACATGGATCAAATTATATGCACAACACCAAATAGATCAAATTAAATTAAAAAATCAATCACTTCATGACTTTTAACTTATATATCAGTACATTCTTCTTCTTTTTTTCCCTTGAGGTTTAGTGTAGTGCACTATAGGGCCAAGCAAAATAATTGAACAAAAAGTTTGTGTCAAATGTTGTCTAATCCTAAAGGACCCCATTATTCTTTTCTACATCACTACTAATAGACGTATACCAAAGGATATATAGGAGAGGTGTCAACATTCCCAAAAGCAAAACTTAACAACATATAAGTGCATGCACAAATTTGGGGCACCCTTTAACAAGATATTTTTATTTTACATTGATACATTCTTCGTCACTTATTATCTCTTTGTTTCAAGTAGGGACGGAACTAGAATTTCAGTTACTAGTTCAATAAAATCATATATGTATATATGTTAACAAAATTCACTTTGTACGTATAAATTGATCCAAAACACAATAAACTACTTCTTCTGTCCCAATTTAGTTGTTAGGGTTACTGAAAGTAATTGTTCCAAATTAGTTGTGAATTTAAAGAATCAAGAGAGAAATAATTTTTTTCCAACTTTATCTTTAACATTAATTATTCTACAATTAAGAGACACATATATAATAAAATTTTAATTATTTATAAGGGGTATATCAGTCAAACAACATTCCTAATTAATTTTTTCTTTAGGGTTGTGTCAAACCTTATCATGACAACTAAATTGAATGAGAGAATATCTTTTATCTAAAATTTAGAACTCATAAATTTAAAATTTTGCTTCGCATGTTTTTCAAGTGTCATTTTGTATTACTTATTACTCTAGTACTATTGGAGACATTGATATAAATATTCGATTGGCATCTTATAGCCTTAAACATAGCCTGTCAATAGACATTTTTAACATAATTCTTAGTAAGATTGATATGCAAAAGTTAAGTATTGTTCTAAGTCCCATCATTACTTATTATCTTATGATAATTTGTTTCTCATTATTGTTCTATATAAAAACTATTAGAGTGGAAACTATAAGAGAAGTGGATTTTAATGGCGTACTAGGAAAATAGGGAAAAAATAATGTAGTAATTTCTTTTGATATATACTTTAAGGGCATTCCAGCATGTGTTCGTTATTTGTCTTAATTGTTTATTAACGATAGTAATAAATATTCACTTGCATATAATGTTATATCAAATCAAATAATTTAATTTTAGCAATTAATTTTTCAAGAATATAACGACAAACAATATAATCTCATAAATAGAGTCTGGATAGGACGATGTATATTTAAATCTTACTCTTACATGTGAAGGTAGAGAGATTGTTTTTTTTATAATGCTCGGCTCAACTAAAAACATTTCAAAGTATGTATGAAAACATTGAAAAGGGAATATAAGATTGAAGAAGTCATGACGAAAATAATGATGAAAACGAATAGCAACAATAACAAATAATATAATAACTGAATCAAAACAACCAATAGATGATAATAAAAATCGAAGAATAAGATAATATATAGTAGAGTAATAATAATAATAATGCGAAGGAAATTTAGACGACGACGTTCAACGGCCTACTAATTACCTTCTACTATATTCTTCAACCTCCATACATCCTCCTTTTTTTTTTTTACCATGTAAATAAGATTAGAAAAAATTACAAAGCCAGAGAGGGAGCATAGCAACCCAACCTCCGGAACAAAAAGAGAGCATACAGTGGAGTAAAATACTCCTAAGAGATCTTGTCTAAGACTAAGAATTTTGATGCATTTACAATTATAAATGTGTCATGCTATGCCTAATTATCCCTCTTCAATATTATGAGAATATACATCACTTAATCATTATTAAACCCCAAATGTACGAATACAAAATACCTTATAGTCATTAATTTGATATAAATACGCATTTGTCCAATTACTAATGTTTTAATCAATTTCATTGATCTGAATCAAAACAATAGAGAGTATCAAATTTCATGCTTTAAGAATCATTTGATCTCCTAGATACTCAGCATGAACAATGAAAGCCTATACGTGAAGAAAATAAATTGTTAAAAAATCTTGGTCAACATTTTTTTTAATGGGGTTAGGAATAAGGGGGAGTGGAAACTAGTTCAGTATCTTCCTGATCAACATTATACTCGTCAATGGTTGATCAAATTTAATAGTTTCGTCTTCATAAACAAGAAGTTTAATTCGAGAAGGATAATATCAACCATTTGATATCCCTTCTATGAATTCTTTATGATAATTTCAAATCCACTTTTTTCTCTATAATTTATATCAACGAAATGAACTATTAAGATTTTTCAATTTTCATATTGACTACTTCAAAAACATATAAAAATATTTGAAACATCTAAATGGCACCCACTCCCAGAGCAAGCACAAGCCAAAAGTATATGGAGTAACTATTTAGTGAACTAGCTAAACAATTTAAATACATTTATATTATATTAGTCTTGTTGTACGCGCTTTACGCGCGGTTAAAGCGTGTATTTCATCTCGTAATAAATGTTACACAGAAAAATTTAATTTAATTATGAACTTATGAAAAGATAAATAATTCACTATAAAAGTAATTTTGATAAATTATTTATTTATAAAGGTCTTATATATCATGGTAAATTAGAATTTTTCTTAGCGGCTTTAGAGTATTTTCTTGATTCAAATAACAAAAAAGTAGAAGTCTATTAAATAAAGAAAATTTAGGAGTCTTTCCATCGCTAGAAGACCTTATTTTATCATTTATTTTAATATATTTTTAAAATCAATATTATAAATATAATTAAAGAAGATTTTTTTAAAAATGATAAAAAAACGATTTTGTCTAAACGGAAGTATTTTAATGAAGGACAAAAAATTCAAACAGCAAGGACCTTCATGTTTTTAATATAGTATAGATAGATTATAACTCACTTTTAATACATAATACACATTTTTTATTAAAACAAAGCTTAATATGTTTTAAGACAATTATAATACATCTATATTACATGCAAAATTACATTTATGCATAGTATAATACATCTATACTACATGCATAATGTTCATTTTTAATAAATAGTGAAGTTTTTTTTTACCAAAACAAATATAATACATATATAATTCACAAATAAATAAAAAATATATGTTTAAAATAGTAAATATTTTATCCCTAATTTTTTTCAAAAAGAAAAAAACATTAAATGGACTTAGTTACGCGTAATTGACAAAATAATGTTAATGTATCATGTTTGTATTGTTTCAAAATACACATTTTCCTATGTTGATTTTGCACAAATTTCATATACCAAAAATATTATTGTAATCCTAGAAGTCAAAATAATTATATAAATATAAAGAGTAAATGTGTATATAGTAGTAGGTAGGTATTGAGTGAGAATAATGAGAATTGATATGCATACTAGTATCTACCTATGAGATATCTCCGTACTGATGGGCCTTAAGGTTCACTGTAGGCCGGATAATGCTCAACTGCTCTATGGTCATTTCAATTGGGCTATTCATTCCTAAACGGTTTAATTATGTTTCATAGCTATAGTTTAAGTAATTACACTTTGTAACTATAGTTACAACCGCATTTGCATAATTTGCGCAGCATTTGTATACGTTTGTATAATTTGCTATATAATTCATAGTTTTTGTATAGCGTTTGTATATTTTGCTATACAATTCGTGCACAACGTTTGTATAAATTGCACAAATTATATAAAACTCAATCTGTAATTGCAGTTCAATGTTTGCTGCGAGTTGTAATTAATTCAAACTGTAGCTATATTAGCTACTTAACTAGTATATGTTTGCTTATCCACGATTTTTTTTATTATATATACTAGTTTATTCTATAATTTAAAAAATGATTATACATTATTTTATTAATTAATAATTTCATACCAAATTTCAAGTCAGATACACTCCTTCAAATTCCTCCATGTATCTTTGATACTAGATATATTCTAAAATATAGATGTTTAGGGGGAGAGGTTAGCTAGATAGGAGAGAGGCGAGCGACAGAGTCAACATATATCTTTGATACTAGATACATTTAATATGGACACATAAAGACAAAAGTGAGCTATATAGGAAAGAAGCGAGCCAGAGAGTCAATATATTCCAGATACATGTGAATTTTGCTTGAATACAATATATCTAGAATAAATTGTACCCAATTTGACGTGCATGTATCTAAGATACATGTAAAATTCCCGGAAAGGTGGACTGAATATTATAAATGGGCCAGAGTGTCAGGGCCCTGGTGTTCCTAGTTGGACTATTAGGCATATCTTTACTTCATTTAGCAAAGTTCTTAAAAGCCCAAATATGGGCCTGTTCAAACTTTTATAGAATGATTGGCCAATCTTCATTATGATCATGACTTTTCCTACTATTAGCAACAATCTTTTTTTTTTCTTTTTTGGTTTTCATCGAAATTTTCTAGTGAAAAACATTTCATGGCAATATCTACAGATATTTTGATTGAATCGGTGAAAAAAGATCAAAATAAGTATTATTTTTATACAGAAAAAATAAAAAGTATCTATTTCGTATCAATGCATTTTTCTAGTAAGCTAGGTTAGTGGGAAATGAGGGAAAAATTTGTGTTTGGTAACACAAATTGTCCACTAATTCATGATTGGAAAAACCTTTGTTTGTAATAGTATTTGTAGTAGGGTTATTGAATTTGTTTCACTGATCAGATAATATACTCCCTCTGTTCATTTTTACTTGACCCCTAAACTATTTTACGATGTCCAACAATACTTGTCCAGTTTATGAAATTAAGAGATAATTTTACACTCAGTTCTTAATTTATCCTTGTCATTAATTATAGTTATTTTCCTATTACATTTTTCAATACATTATATTAATTATATTCAAAAGGTGATAACTAACTTATTGTCAAAGGTTAAACCAGTTAGTAACATATCATTGACGAAGTTCAAAGCTAATTCATTTTTTTTACTTTTTCTATTTCAGTTTATGTAACATCCTTTTAACTTGATACGGTACTTAAAAAAATAGAAGACTTTTGAAACTTGTGATCTAAAATCGTTCATACATATTTGTGTGGCTGATAATCATTTCACTAAAGGATAAAAAGAAAATTTTAAAGTTAAATTATTTTTTAATGAGAATAAGATTACATGCTTTTTAAGACGGACAAAAAAAGAGGTCAGATAAAAGGCATATATATATATTTTTTATTGTACCTCTCCATCTCACTCTTTCATTGTTTATAAATTTAAAGGCCTTACTTCAAATTAAACATTAAAAAGAATTGCAGAGAAATTAAATTCTTGAAGAATACACAAGAAAATTGTAAGCTCCAAGTATTTTTCTTTTTTTTATATTTTTCAGATTTACTATCATAAATACATTTTGATAACAGGTTTAAGTTATTTTAATACATTTTTTTTGTGTTTATAATATAGTCTTTAATTTCTTCGTTATTAATTTCTACTTCTATTTTTGGAGATTAAAATCCTTGTGATTTCTACTCTGATTTGTCACATAAATCTGATTTTTCAAAAGAAAAAACAGAAAAATAAAAATAAGTATGCCAAAGAATAAAGGAACTAGAAACCTAAAACTACAAGAATTATTTTATCTCATATCAGTTATTTTTGTTATTTTCACTTCATAGTTATATATATATTTTTAATTATATTTTATTATTCTAAAACATACAAAAGTTATTTTATTTATTTTCACTTTTTTTTTAAAAAAATACATGCTAAGTTTTGGTTAAACAAAGCAGAAAATAAACAAACACAAGAAGAAAGAAGAATGAAGCGATCGAAACTGACCTGAAATCATTCCTTAATGTTAGTTCCATCTTCACTTCTTTCATAACTCGTACAACTTCAAACTGACAAAAAATATAATATTAACAAATAACTATAATTATATATTTTGATGATTTATGAAGGAAAAATATAGATAAAATATTTAGCATTTATGATCTTCTCAATTTTTATTTCAAAAATCTCTACTTTTTTTTTTTGTAGGCATAATCCATGGAGAAAGATCACTCATTCTTCCAACTCCAAAGGGCCAATTTTAAAGTGGGGAGAAAATGACAAGTGTCATGGTTACCCTTAAATAGGAAAAAGGCTGGTTAAAAAAGAAAGTATTGAATACTCTCTCCGTAAATTTGTATTTGGCTCCTTGTTATTTTACGATGTCCAATAATACTTTTAGTTTATGAAATCAAAAAATAATTTTATACTTAATTTCTAATTTATCCTTGTCATTAATTATAGTTATTTTCCTATAATATTTTTCAATACATTGTATTAATTATATTCAAAAGGTAATTTGATAAAATTATCTCTATCATTTACTACTTCCCACTTCTTGTGTCAAGTCAATAAGGGTCAAGTAAAGATAGACAGAGGAAATATCTACCAGTAAAGTAGCACCGGTAAAATATAGATAACATAAAAAAAATTATTGAAATTTATAAGAGCACAGAACTAAAAAAAAAAAGTATTATGAAATAATACTATAACGTAGGATGAATGACATGACAAGTTCTCTAACAAATCCCTAAAAGAAAGATTCAGTACTATTTAATTCTTAGATTGTAAGGATAGGGGACAAGACTAAGACTAGAAGGTTCATATGCAGTATAAATGTAAAATTTGTTACGTGGGATGGAATATATAATATTCTGTATAATTAATTGTCTCGTCTAGAATAAAATAATTTTAAAATAAATTATTATCCAAAAAAAAGTTAGTGAAAATTGAATAATCTTACATTTTATAGCAAAAATCAAATATTTATTATTTTTATTTCACCGATCAAACGATCGAACTGAAGATAGAGTTCACTTTCACGCATAGCCGACTCATAAATTTATATTTTCTATATAAAAAACTATCATTTTAAATTTTATATATATATAAAAAAAATCTTGACGTGAATCGATTGTCCATACACCATATGCAAAGATTATATTAAAGAATAACAAGTTGCTACTATTATTAGTTTTTTAGATTGGTAAACTTTTGTAAAATTCTGGATATATAAGCGTTTATAATGACATGTAATCACAAATATTTATTTTTTTAAAAATATAGAAATATGTGATTGATTAATATGTCAACTTAGTATCCTTCAACACCTTCTTTATGAACTTTAATTTGTTCATTTGATAAACTTGTATTAGAGTTGAAAAAGTTTAGATAATTTTTACAAACTATGAGTTATCAAAAAAATATAATTTAACTAAAAATATATATTAAATGATATGTTTAAACAATTTATTTATTTATTTTCAAATAGGGAAACATTGAGGGAAGGAAATAAGGAATAGGTAGCTATTGGTTAAGAAGCCAACTTGCACATAAATACAAAATTGAAGTGAGAGAAACAAATCCTCAACTTGACAACAAAAGTAGATTCAGTTAATATTTATACATATATAAAAATCTCTTTTTTATCCTAATCAGTAGTCACTGCCACTGTAGGTCTGATGCGTGACAAGAGTTTGGTCTCAAAACCACAAATTTCTTTTTGAAAACAGTATACTAAATCAAACACCATCACATAAATTAAAGACACTAAAAAAGATTTAATCACTATTCTGACACACTTAATAGTGAAAAGAACTCTTTTCTATCAGTACATGTAACTAATAGTGAAAAAACTAGAACAAATTTAACATATGATAGCTCTACCACTAAAAGCTACACTTGAATAGAACAAATTTGAAACAATTTATTTACAACACAAATCATGATTTACCAAGCGTTCGGTTTTTAATCCTAATCTTAAATTTATGTGGAGGAGGAGGTGGCGCAGCGTTTACACTCGTATCGCCTCTATCTACATTTAACTTCACCCCACTAGAGCCCCCGGGTTTCAATGGCGCCCTTGCCCCAACGTTCTCGTTCCTACCATGCAAACCTGAAGAGGTTGCCTTTGCTTCTGCACCATTCACCACCTGTCTGGGTTCAGCTTCATCTTTTCTACTTTCTTGCTCCACTAAACTTGTCTTATGATCAGTCCTGATTGTCTCTGCCTTGGTGCCTTGCTGTTCATTCTTCCTCCGACTCTCTAAGGACATTGAAGCCTTTGCATCGTCTTGCAAAATCTTTGCCAACTCTTTCTCCTTCCGTTTCTTCTCCTTCTTTAACCTTTTCCGCTCCAAGTACTCCGGGTCATCTTTGTGCCCCTCCAGCTTTCGTTTCTTCCCTCTATCTTTCTTCTTTTCCTTCAATTTGCCGTGAACTGGAAGGTTAGGCATAGTCAGCGAATGTAAACTTGCATATTTATGTGGTCCAGCCTCAGGATCATCAACTCTCGTGGTAGCAGTTGATAAGTGATCATCAGGTTGTGGCACCAAAGAAACTTTGCTAGACTCAGCAGTGCATTGCAACTCCTTCGTTAGCTCTTCAACTTCAACTGCAACTTTGGCACTTCCAATGCTGGCAGTCACATGAGATCCAACATCATGACAAGAGTTGACATCCTCAGGGAACTGGTTACCACCACTGCTCAATATTTCAACAACATTTCTTTGAGGTGCATCAACAGAAACTGAACTACTAGCCCCACGGTCAACATCACGAAAACCATCTTGAGATTTGTCCATCGTTGCATTTTCATGATCCTCAGCTCGAGAAGATGCAGCAGTCTTTTTCACTTTAATCTTGAAAACAGGCTTCTTTCTTTCATGAGTTGCAGAAACAGTGTCAGGTTCTCTGGAAGGTTCAGAAATTCCAGGATTATCTCGTCCGAGATTGATTACTGGCTGCCCTTGATCACGGCTTGCAAGGTTATCGATTGCTGGGGGGCCCATGGACATAACTGCAGTTTCATGCAACAGGCTCACCATTGGCTTTGTTTGCTCATTGTCAGGTAAGACAGGCTCTTCTCTCGAAGGAGCCACGGAACTAGCCAGGGGGAGGTCACCCACTGGATGCATTAATCCATGCCTAAAATTCAATGAATCTACCTCATTCTGGATCTCTGTAACAACCAAACTATCAGGTATAGTGCCAATAGCAGTGTTGGTAATTTCATTACTCAACAGAGTATCCTTCGTGTCTTTCCAGACCTCTGATACAAATAAACTATCAGGTACTGAGCTAGTAGCAACTTTTGCATTTTCATTGCCCAGAAGAGCATCTGCTTCATGAGGTTCCTCCGCAATGGCTGAACCATCAAGTATATTTTCAAGGTTATCCAGAGGGCATTCAGGAGGTTTAGACTGTTTGACAAGATCAGCGAAAATATTCTTAAGATTGCTGCAAAATGTGGCATGCCCCATCCTCAAAGTTTCGTCTTTTGGCACTCCATACAGTGTCGGCATTCTGAAAGAAAATTAATTGTAAACAGTAAACCATAAAAATCCTACCTAACTGCGTACCAAAAAAGTTAGTGTTCCAATAAAACAGACTGATGGAAAAACTTCAAAGTGCGGTAGGTCCAAAAAGTAAACATAGAAATGCTCTAATAAACAAAATACAATTTTTTTAAGGAATTGTAGTATCAGTCTCTAACATGCTTTGGTACACAACTTCATCACATAATCCATGTAGTATTTCGTTCTCTTTCACTTTTTTATATCATGCATAAATATGTCGTAAGCGACAAAGGAGGATTACCATGTAAACTGCACCGGTAAAATGATTTCAGACACTAAGCAAGTTTTTGAGGCAACACATGATACTTTAATTAGAAATCTATAAAACCAAAGGGAGCAAGAAAACATGTTTCCTTGCCATCTCCAGCAGATTGAAGTACCAGAAATGCATGAAATTAACAGGTAATGAAGGAACAAGCACCTTCGAGCGAGGACTTGTAAGATGGAGAACAAGTAATGACGAAGAATAACATTGTTAAACGAGGCTGGGCTCTCAAGCAAGCGCAATAAAGCAACGAGAGTTTCACCCTTCACATCACTGTCAGAATCAGATTCATTTCTTATCTGACACAATCGCATGGCATGCACGCCTAACTTCACTTGACCTGTGATCAAAACAGAAATTATTCACTTGCTGCACCTGTATCCAAAATATTAACAGAGATCAACGTGGTAAATCTGAACTGCTAGGCTTGTATATCATCAACAAGAAAAAAATGATCTGGCTGACAAAATTATTAACTGCACAGAACCTCTTAAAGTTGTCTCTTCATCCAAATATCTAATAAACAATGTCAATGCAGCATCAATTCCATTGCGCTGGAACTCAAGATCAAGAAGCGATCTGCTTGCTTCAACCCGAACTTTCCAGAGTGTCTTCGAAGTTCGGAATGGATCAATGAGCTCAATGACACGACCCTGCAATCACCAACAATGATAATCTACATATGCTAGTTCCTAGAGGGGATACCAGATGAAAGGGAAATTACTTACAAGAGGAACAAACTCTGACAGCTTTAGTGCAATTTGGGTCAAAGATCGGATGCAGCTAATTGTCAAAATACCATTGTAACTTGGCATCAACCTGTTACATCATTCTCAAATCATCAATGAAAGCTAGTTCACTTGTTTTTTAACTCGGTGATAAAAGCTAGTTGACTCAGCCCATATCCAACAATTAAGAAAATAATGCACCTGTCAAATTGTAATAGCTGATCAACTCGCTTGAGAAGGGATGCTAAATAGACGATGCTCTGCAACAAGCCAACAAGTTAACAAAATAATAAAAAAGGTAATCTCTGTTTAAGAAATAAGAAAACTAACTTGGGAAGAAAACGGCCCTGAAACCTAATGTAACTGGCATTCAGGAAACACCATGGAATGTGGTGGTACAAGTGAATGAACAGAATAAAAATATTACTTCTACCAATTAATGCTTAACGAGAAAAAAGGATAAAAGAATAAAAAATCGGAATAGAAACAAAAAAATGCAGGCAATTCATCAGGTAGATTGGCAAGGATTCGCGAAAGTGACAAATACCTGCTGTCCAAATACAAGCTCACCAATGGACTGGACTAGTGCAGCGAGCCAAAAGACATCAGAGTAGGGGTTTCCACTGTTGTCATTGTACTGCATGCATGAAGCCAAAACATCTGATACGTAAAATGCATACACATACATAAGCACTAGCACATGCTGGTAGAATCACTATAATGACCACCTTCAGAAGTTGCAGAACAAATTCAACAGCTTCCCTAGGACTTTTCTGGTCGGCTGCTCGAACCATAGCTATAGCATGTGGAATAGCCTGAATTAAAAATAAACAGCACAAAGAATAGTTAAAGTTAAAAGAACATATAAAAAACCAATTTAGAGAGAGTTGAATCATCATCAATATGAGCATCTTCCAGATCAGTGATGGCATGGACGGCGAAGAATTAAGCAAGTCTGTGTATTCAAGAATAGATTACAACCAAGTCTTCTTAAATTACATCAAAAGGGGGAAACTTCTGTGACACCTAAACCAAATCTATCTGGTAAATCAACTTCAAAACATAAGTTGACACCCAGCAACAAATTGTGCTGAAAAGGCTGAGATCTCATGGAGACTTATTGGAAAGGTAATCACATCAAGTTTTTTTTTTAAAAAAATTCACATCAACCAAACTCTAGCACAGTGAAGTTGGTCAATCTTCCATGAACAAGCTGGAAAAGAGTAGGCAAAGTAACCAAGATTGAGGGAGTAATTCAAATAACATATCATTTTCAATAACATACCCAATGAAATCCCACGGCTCAAGTTCATCACACCCAAGTAGAAGAAAAAGAAAATAGTGTATAAAGCATAAATAATACGAAAAGCATTGTAAGGTCTACACGAAAGAAACGAATAACAACAAAATAGTGATAACCAAAACACAACAAACAACATACGACAAGAACTACAAGAACATGACTATTACTATAACATGCACTAACAAGTCGAAGCCTTTGCAAGGCAAAACAACACTCCACTCTTACTAATCTTCTACCCTTATATGCTACCTCCATTATTTCCTATCTAGAACCATGTCCTCATTAATATGAAGGTGCGTCAAATCCTATTTAATCAATTTTCCTTTATACTTTTCTGGCCTACCTCTACCTTTCCGCATACTTCCTATGACCAACCTCTCACACCTCCTCACTGGGACATCAATGCACCTTCTCTTCATATGTACAAACCATCTGAGTCTCACTTCCCTCGTTTTGTCTAGCACAAAGACCACTCTCAGCTTCTCCCGAATAACCTCATTCTTAATCTTGTCACTCTTAGTATGCCCACGTATCCATCTCAACATCCTCATCTCCGCAACATACATCATTTGAACATGTGAGTTCTTAACTGGCCAACACTCCACCCTATACAACAAGGATGGTCTAACTACCATTTGGTAAAACTCACCTTTTAATTTAGACAGTATCTTTTTATACACAAGTCTCCAAAGCCAAGCCTCCATTCATTCAAGCCGATCCAATGCGATGTGTAATCGTCGATGTCCCCACTACCCTGAGTTACGAGCCCAATGTACTTAAAGCTTACTTTCTTGAAAATAGTTTGTGTGGCATGCCTTACTTCCCTGCTCGCTTCATACAATGCATCATTGAATTTACACTTCAACTATTCCATTTTGGTCCTACTCAACCATAGCATTTCTATAGATTAATTAAAATTTCAAGCCATGAATAGCTAGCACAACTTAAAATTGTCACCAATTGCAGTCTCACACCTCAATCTCCAAGTGACCATTTTGATACTTCTACTCAGCAGAAACATCTCTTAGACACTGAGCCTAATTGATTATACACATGAAATGCACCCAATGCTGACATGTCAAATCAACCAACCAAATAGTGGCATGTAATTCTAAACCAAAAGCTTTGCCACATGTAATTACTAAAACGATAATTAAAGAAGTCCAAAAACCCAATGCAAATGCCACCAATTTAACACACCTCTTCCTCAACCATTTTAACCTCAAGCCACCATTACTGAAATCAATTAGTCAGTTCTCCCCCTCTCGAACTCCATCCCCACCAATTGCCACCTAGACTGACCAATGAAGACAATGTTTTGCAATTAAGTTTGTAACATTTGCACCAGTCAGATGCATGGATGTGATGCCCAATTTGACAGTAATTAGATGAAACGCAGATGAATGAACGTATGGATTAAAAGAAAACAGTTTATCCTCTCCACTAAATAATGCTTTAAATTTTGATTCTCCTCTTGAAAGAAATTACCCATTCTTGGTTGATTTCTACTATGGTAATTTCCAAATACCTTGTTCCAAAAAGAAGATTTTGACTATTGTAGTGTTTCAAATAGATTGTCCCAAAAAAGAGAGAATTTCAATTGTGCTAACATTCCAAAAACTGTCCCAAAACCTTTCTCTAGATTCAAAAATGATGATTCATAATTCTTGAGATTTTGTGCAACTTCACTTACTGATTGTCCATGATGCAAGTTCTAGTAGATTGCATCATATATGACTGAAATGAATCAACCCATAAGATTCACAGAATATATTACGAATTTAACCAACCCTAAGAACATCATGGAGATCAATATGGAAAGCAAGTAAATGATATGTGGAATAGGAATTAAGGTTAAAAGTTAGCAAACACACAATTATGAATGAGTTGCACATTTGTTAGTTTAAAAATAATCACTAATCAAGTATAGCTAGAAAGAAGGTATGAATCAAATAACCGGAATGCAACCAATACAACAACAACAACAACAACAACTTACCCAGTGGAATCCCACAAATGGGGCCTAGGGAAGGTAAAATGTACGCAGATCTTACCACTATCTCATAGAAATAAAGAGGATGTTTTCGGAAACTAGAATGCAACCAATAGACATCAAAAACATTCAAAGGAAATGTAGACACCAATTAGATTGACATTCACAAATTATGAAACAATCCAAGATGGGAGATAGAGAACAACAACATACCCAGTGGAATCCCACAAGTGGGGTCTGGGGAGGGTAAAATGTACGCAGACCTTACCACTACCTCATAGAGATAGAGAGGTTGTTTCCGAAAAACCCTCATCTAAAAGAATCGAGCCCCATAAGTAGAAGAATGGGAGATAGAGAACCCATACAAGAATTACCAAGCTATAGTGTAATTCAAGGGAAGTTACTAAAGAGAACTAAGATTATCCCTAGATAACAACAAAAGAAAAAAAGAAAATAGAAAGCTCTTCGTTCATCATTAATCCCATCTTCTCTCTTATCTTTTCATTTATTTGAAGTACTTTTTACATAGCATTTGAAACTCAATTTCTCATTCATAACTTCATTACTATATTTTGTATATCTCTCCTTTTAGTATACCTCTTTGTATACGGCCATATGGCCTTGTAATTATTAATAAAATATTTTACTTGATCCGGAAAAAACTTCTTTTTATTTTGAGAAAGGTAATGTTGTATTCCTCAGCATTAAGGATATGCCGGAGACCTCCAAAAACTGGTTCCAACAAGAGAAAAACAAAACAACAGCAAAAAAGCTAATAGATTACATAGAGCCTATAAAATCTAAAATTTGTGCAGCTTCTTCTATCCCTTCTTCTTTACAGCAAAAATAAAAAGTAGTCAAGCAGTTCCATTATCACAACCAACTCCAATCTTTTTTCTAACTCTACAATGGAGGTTTCCATATCTATTCAAGAAGAGAGGTTTCCATATCGCCTCTAACAACCAACTCCAATCTTTTTTTCATCTCTTTCTCCTCAATTATTACACTTCCACCATCAGTCCATCACACATGCAGGGGAGAAACAATCACAGATCAACCCAAGATATGCAGAAGTCAATAATAAAGTGGAACATTGTAAATTCAGCAAGCAAATGCCAAACCATGGCAGATCATTGGTTTTCTAATCTCATAAGCTTGGAAGTAGTAGTTAAGGAGGAACTACCAACATGGCAAGCAAGGTGCAGACTCACCACTTTGGTGTGCAATTGAAAACCTTTACACATTTAAATAACTAATGTGGCCCTTGTCAGTTGGGAGGCACATTTTTGCTCTTTTCTTTTTTAGATAAGTTTGGGTGGCCTTTTACCTTAATATTCTATAGACCATTTCATTTCATTGGATTCCCAAGGTAAAACAAAATATAATGCTTCAAAGACGACATAAATATTAAGAGATCCATTTTTATTTTTTAAGTAACTTTTTTCCTCATACAACATTTTAGAACAAAATGATTATTTGGAAAGAGAATGAATTTACATGTAGCACTGGTTTGGATGAGTTGATGGAAGCTTGAATGAGGCTGCAACCTCGAGGATCTACAAAGTTATTTTGATTGCTTTAGAAATAAAATGATCTTGTCAAGTCATTGATCACTTCGTATCAAAACCTCAAACTAATAAATAATTAGCTTCATATTGGACTAGAGAGTTTTCAAAAGCGAAAAGCACAAAAAGATGACAAAGTCGATGAGCTTGAAACAAAAAGTGAGGAGTGAAGCTCACTTCAAGAATGCAATTAACAAAATTAAGGATGTTTCAAGAATGCAATTAACAATATTAAGGATATTTCAAGAATGCATTAACAAAATTAAGAAATATTTTTCAATAGCCGTGGTGTCAGACCATCTTTGGCACTTTGACTAATTCTATTGGGTATCTGCTATCTCCCACTAGCACAAGTATCGGCAATAACTCTGTCCACCCGTGCTTGAACAAATGAGAAAAAACCACCTAGTTTTTTTTTTTTGCCTACACAAGGTATTGAACTTGAAACCTCAAGGGTTCCATCAACCAACTTCATTGGCCACTAGGTTACACACACAAGATCATAAAGTATCAAACGTATGAATATAGCCTATAATAATCGAATTGCAAATGGGATCAATTTTTGTGTCATTGTATGCAGCACACACTTCTCTGAAGGATATAGCTTCATTCACAAAAGTGAGAACCCTTCACTACGCATCACTTTATAACTTTAATCGACAAGCAATGACTTTTAATAACACTGTGCAAGGAGTGAAAATATCAACTTATAAAATCAAGAAGAATTTAGGAGTTCCAAAAGATTGGAAGTACAAGGAAAGAGTTCTTAGGTTTCCACGAATCAAAAGCAAGAGGCTAGCAACATTCCACTAAGTATAAAAACAAAATAAGAGATACAATTAGATCTTAGGATCAAGAAAATATTACTAATATTAGGAGATGGAAGAATTTCAAAACTTGATAGAGAAGCTTTAGGAACAGAACATCATCCATTTGCAAGAAAACATGGAAGAAAAAAGGGAAAACAAGTGGTCGCGCATCTACCCAGGGACCAATCTGTGCCCAAACAAACATACATCTAGATAGGCAGAAACTCACTCGGTTTGCGCGTTTACCAGGGCACCAAGGTGACTTTTTAATTTATGATACAAGTAGTGCACTCCACTTCATAACGAGTGAATCTATTCAATCTATACCCATATCCTTGGAACAATAGTAAATTAAGCTCCATCTTAGTCTACCCGACTGACTTGAAAGGACAAGTTTTCGCCTCTATTATTGGAAAGTCAGGACTCATTAGGGAATCTATTCTTCCTATCACATGATGCTAAAAAGGGAGGATTGCGGATTTTGCAAGTGCTCTGCTTGGATTCTGAGAGTGATTCGTGGAACCCAGGAAAGGTTCTACTTGTTCAAATAAATGGCGCTTATGAGTGTGTAGCCCTAACAGCTGAAACTTGAGGAGAAGGAAAATCACATATGTCAGCTAGTGTTTCCAGAACAAGGAAAAAATGTGAATCACTTATTAGTGCACTGCTTAGGTTGATGTTGTGAATCAGATATTTGTAACCCTGAACATTTTGTAGTGTGATGAACCCGTTGAAAATACTAAATATTGAGATGAACAGCTGGGCATTTGGAATGAGAAGGATGAGATATAGAGCCTGGAAGTAACCCTGCAACTTATGTAAGAATATTGAAAGGAAATGAATACGAGAGCTTTTGAAGTGATTGAATACAACTTTTGTACAGATTATAGTATTTCTTTCGGTATATAACTTTTATTGCACTCATAAGATTGTTGTCATCAAATAAAGTTTAAGTGTCTCCCATAGAGTGACCCATATTTCTGTGTAGTTCCCTACTTTTTGATATAATTCTTGTATACATAGTGTACAGAGTTTTTGTTTTGATCCTGTACCGTACAGGGTTTCTTCGTTCAATATCAATAAAACTTGTAAGGTACCCAAAGAAAGAGAAAAAATGGTATTAGTCAAATCACATAAATTTGCGGCAGCTCAATTGTACATAATGTGTTTGGGAAGGAACAGGGAATCAGGAATTGAACAGGAATTCTGATTCATAGGAAGAAAAAGAATTTGACCTCAGGTCATTTGGTGGACTATCTGGCTTGAAAGAAGCAACATAAATTTTGAAGGCAAAAGGAAAACAGACAGAGCCTTCATGATTTTTTTAGCTTTTTGGTGCAATCTGGTTATTGTACATGACAGGTAGATGGAACCAATCTTTAGTCACAATAGAGGGATGCACAACCTTAGTTATGCATATTGTTAGTACATAGATTTATTAACTCTTTAATTAATTAACAAAAACAAAAGATGGCAATAGTACATCACCAAAAATGACCAAATGGGCCCAAAAATAGCTTTTTCAAAAGTTAAATCACAGATCTGATGTCCTTTTTGTGGACATGAAAGATCTAAGCGACACGTGATGTTTCCAAGGTACAAGGAGAATAGCTATCTCAAGGGTATAAACAGCTTAAGTGCACATTAAGCATGAACTCATGACACTCACCATGTGTGTGATCTAGTCATAGAAACTAAAGTGCAAGAACATGAAGAGAGATAGATATCTCAAGTACGCAGAGTGAAGAAATGGAGACATAGATAGAACCATTCCAAACCTCCAGCTTCCAGTTATCAAAAGAGCGAGAATCAATTACTGAAGTCTAATTTAAGATAACCACCCCACTGATTCACAACTATGTGCATACAATTCACATCCTACCTCATTGCATTACCTCAAGTACAAAATACTCCTGGAAATCACGGAAGTCATTTGGCCTAAAAAAGGAAAAGGGAAAATATGTGAATTCCAAATTGTTGAAAATTGGTAAAGATGCTAGCAAAAAGATATGCAAAGCTCACTTGGGGAGTCCAATATTGGCATCAAATCTTCGAGTTTTATAAAATGCAACAAGATGAGTCAAGCCCGCCCAATCAGTTTCCTGACCATGAAATTAAAATACTGTTAAATGTGAAGGAGGCACACCAATATAAATCTTGATAAGTTGAGAAAAGGAAACAACAAATCAGGGAAGTACAAAATAAGCATTGCTCCGTAGAAACATCTGGCCTTGTCAAAGAATATGCGAATCACAAACACAATTGAAGAAAAGAGAATCAACGCCTCATGCATTAAGGTGAGCAAATTATTAACCAATCTCTGATGACAACATACTCAAGGGGATTAACTTTAAGTTACATCTATAATCAGGAAACTCACAAATAGCTTTAAATGTGCCAGTGCCACGCCCAATATGGAAACTAATTTTAAGTCATTTGAACACCCATTATCCAGCTTCAATTGACATCCTTCTCTGTGGTTGACATCTAAATTGAAACTATTGAGCATGAATATAGATGTCAAAGAACGCCAGAACATGAGGTATACCATCGCGAAGACAAAAGGGCTTTGTTTCATAGATGACTTCAAGTTCTTTAATCGCAATGAATGAATGAGAAAAGGGGATAGCCGAGTAGCAAGAACTCCCCACCTTCAACCAAAAAGTTCTGGGATTCAAATCACCAAGGGAGAAAAAGCGAGAACATCCCACTGTCAGACACCAGTGTGTGGGAGAGTTTAGAGGGCTGGGTTTACCATATGAAAAGAAGTGTCATGAGGAAAGGATGTAGTGTTTACTGTTACTCCCCCGTCTTCATTTAGATATCTATATCAAGGTCAACTAATGTACCAGAGTTCAAAGTCATGTAAATGAAGTCTCAAGTCAGTTAGATGGCACTAAATATTATGATTCGGAACACATAAAATTTCACATTTCATAACAAATGGAGCAATCGTGGGTTGCAGGTAGACAGAACGGAGAGATGTTGATAATCCAATAGCAATGCAAAATCAGAAGCATCAATGAACACAGTGCTCAAAGGGTACTGAAGAAAAATGGGACAACATGGTAGCCAAAAAGACTGAAACTGCACTTGTTGAAACCTAAACTACTAGTCTGAATTTATTTTTATTTTAAAAAAAAAAAAATTACCTCGGATGCTGTACTGGCCAAAGCAAATGCCGCCTCTATTCGATTCCTCCAAAAGGCCTGAGTCATCCCCAAGTATTAGAAAACAAAATAGGAGGTAGATAATGACTTTACCACGCGTAACGTAAAAGCATTGGGAAACAACGGCAGGGGAAGAGATATAGCTTTTCGGTAGTGGCTAATGATGAAAGCACACCTTAGAGTCACAAAGGAAGTTGTTAAGAGCATTAACAACTTGAAAAGAAAGTTGCGGTAATGCTTCTAGTGTTGCTATAGCCTGTGCCTGAGCCACCACATCTCTGTCCTTCTCCAATTGATTTATCTTTGAAATAATCCAAACATTGTCATAATGATTTAACTTTTTAAAAACAAACAAAATGAAAATGATGCAGGGAACATTCAAATACAAACAGCAATGGTTAATACTTACCCACATCTGGACCGGTTGATTTAAATGAATTTCAGCAAGATACTCCAATTCAGGATCTGCCCGGAGCCACAACAACGGGGAATCCGAGCTGAAAATCCACAGTAAGAATAAATTTCCAGATACACTAAATGCTGAAGAAACAACAAATGTTTTAAGATTAAAGATAAGAGTATGTAAGACATAAATACATCAAACATACGTTGCACGTGTATCTGTATTAGCCACAGTGTCACCATTATCATCTGAACCATCGGGTTTAGAACTCTTTTTGTTTTTTTGAAACCGTTTCGCTGCAAGTCTAGAATGACACTGAAATTCAAGCAGCTGCCAGGGTTCTCCAGTCATAGGCAGAATTGGATGGTCGTACATGCCATCAAGCTCATGCACTCGTATACTCATCATGCCAGGCCATCCATCACCTTCTTGCTTTTCCGAGTCAGGCATACCATTAGTCATAGTATCACTTGAGTCGAGTCTAGCTGTGCATTCCCTCAATATTGCTAACTCGACCATATTCTTTCTTTTGTTATAGGAGAATCCCATCCTTGTTCAGGCACCAAAGACAAAAGACCAAACAGATGTCAGTCAAACAAATCAATGCCCAACTCAAAGTAAGCGCAAAAGCCTGCAGGAGAAATCATACTTCAGCACCGGACAGCCACATGATCCAACCCAACGTGGAAAGAATTCTTTAAGAAACGGGCGCTCAAGATTACCGACCTTGTTAGCAAGGTGCCGGAACTGCAATTTGTAGAGCAAAATCAGATAAAAATCACACTAATGTCAAAAGGCGATGAAGATGCAAATGTGATCCACTTAATTAGCATTACTAGAACAAAAAAAATAGTGAAGATAACATCAACGATAAGGTACAATTTTCAGAGCATGCAAAGCACAATCACTGAATTGGCCCTGAATGCATTTTGGCAGATAACTGTATGAAGACGCATGCTTCATGTGAAAACAGGAAACTGTATCTAAAAGGCTAACTGATTTCTTGTTTCTTTAAAGAGAGAGAAACTATTCCAAAATGATTTCAAGAACTGAAGTAGAAAAGAAAACCTCTTTTGTGCTAAGGGTTCTCAACGATCGATTTATATCTTGAGCCCGGGAAACAATTTGCTGAAGAATCTGCAATATGAAGATAAGAAAGTAGAATCATTAAATACTACTACTATCAACATACAAAAGACCCTACTGACACCTTCTTGGAATTTGTTTAACTCCCTATCCTTGGCATACGCTTTAAGGTATGGAGTTACAGAATCACTCTTGTGCTTGGTGTCTTTTGTAATAGCTGCAGTATTTGCATCTTATTGATGCCCATTAATAATAATGTTTACTTCATAAAAAGAAAAAACATACAAAAGATCTCTTTTTCCAAAACAAAGTTTTCTGTGACTTAAAGTCTTAAACAGCATAAGAAATCTTCAAAACAGTCTTGCCTTCTCTACCCGGGAGAGCAGGCATACTGTGTCAGTAGTATTATCCTATTCTTCAGTTAAGGTTCTCTCTTACCAATAATACTTATGGAACAACCCTGAAAATTATTTACATCCCCAGCATGTTCATTTCTACCAAACAGGAGCACAAGTGTCCGGAGAAGACCATAATACCACCAAACAAAGCTTTGAACATCACATTCCCCAACACAGAACAGAAAAACAAAATACTATGCAACTGATTCAGGAATTCACAATGCATCATTGCAACTGCATCACGAATCCTGTGCAACAACTCTAACAGAATTGAAGCGGCAACAAGGGATACATAGCTAATGGAGATGGTACTGATTCCAAAAGCTATATAGTTTCTGACGCAAAGACGACATTCTCATAAGAGAGCAAAGAATGAAGAGGAGAGAAACCGTGGATGAGATACGAGAGAGCACGAATGCAATTGTTGTTGTAGCTATACAGTCAATACCTTTTCTACTATCAATATGCATATTCAGGTCGGAAGAAAGGACTGGGCAAATGAAATGCCAGCTAACTAATTAACCAGCATATTTAGAAAGATGGAGAACATTATAGGCTGCAAATGAAATAATTATCAAAAAAGTTGAATCATTTTTCTAGTAATTGAAAACTGCAAAGTTCATATACTATCCTTCCTACTTTAAGTGACATCATTTGACTAGGCACAGATTTTACAACATTGATTTGACTAGTCCTGAGTGATAAGACAGCAACTTTTAAACGCTTATATGTCAAGCTAGGAAAAAAAGGGGCACAGATAAGAGATTGTATAGGCTCGCAAAAAGAGAGAAGCAGAAAAACTCGCGACTTGGATCAAGTAAAATGCATCAAGGATGAGGAAGGTGAGGTGTTGGTGTGTGAGACCCCATTAAGCAAAGATGGCAAACATACTTCCACAAACTCTTAAATGAAAAAGGGAACGGAGAGATTGTGCTGGTGATTTGGCACACTCCGATAGTCTTCGGGATTTTCGGTATTGCAAGCGTTTTAGGGTTGAGAAGGTTAGACGTGCTATTAGTAGGATAAGCAAAAGGAGAGTGACCGGACTCGATGCGATTCCGGTGGAATTTTGAAAGAGCACTAACAAGATGGATATGGAGTGCTTGAACAGGTTACTTAATGATATTTTGAAAACAACTAAGATGTCCGACGAATGAAGGTCGAGTACAATGGTTCCATTGTACAAGAACAAGACAATATCCAAGACTATAATAATTACACGGATATCAAATTGCTAAGCCACACAATCAAGATTTGGGAGAGAGTGGTGGAATTGAGGGTGAGGAGAGGAGTATCCATTTCAAAGAATCAATTCGGATCCATGTCAGGGCGACCGACTACTGAGCAATCCATCTTGTACGAAGACTAGTGGAGAAATATAAGGAAAGAATGAGGGACCTTTATGGTGTTTATTAATCTTGAGAAGGCCTATGACAAAGTGTTAAGGGATGTCCTCGGGAGGTGTTTGAAGGCTAAAGGTGTCCTAATGGTGTATATTAGGGCAATAAAGTACATGTATGATGGAGCAAAGACTCGAGTTAGAACAGTGGGAGAAGACTTGGAGCATTTCCCTATTGAGATGAGACTACATCAAGGATCTATGTCGAGCCTTGGTGATGGATGAGCTAACACGGTCTAATCAGAAGGATGGTTCCATGATATATGTTATTTACAGATGACATAATACTCATTGATGAGACACGGGACAAAAGCAATGATAGGTTGGAGGTTTGGAGACAAACCTGGAGCCCAAAGGGTCGATTCAAATTGAGCAGGATCAAAACAGAATACTTAAGAGTGCAAATTCAACAGAACACTTTTATTTATCCATTACAAAAATTTCACTTTCAGTTGTATTATCCATTATTATGTATAATATATAATATTTGCTAGCAATTTATATTATTTAAAAAATATGATATAAAATAATTTTATATAAAACAACTATGAGAGAAAACAATAGGAAAATTATACATAGCAAATGTTTTAGAAAAAACTTTGTTTTATGAAACCCATTGGGTTGGCCTGGTGGTAATAGACTCGAGCCTTGGGATTTGCTCCCTTTCAAAGTCTCAAGTTCGAAACCCACTGGGTGCAAACAATTTCTGAGGGGGCTGGGTAAAAAATGAATTAATCGTGGTGCACTTGCGGGAAACTCCTTGCTGAGGGCCTGTGCACCCCCGGGATTAGTCGAGGCTCTAAGAGACTCGGACACCCGGTGCAAATAAAAATAATAATAATAATAATAATATAGTAATGAAAGGAGAGAGATTCCTTTTTGGTGTAAAATTTGGTGCAGCGGATTGGAGTTAATTTACACTAAAATACACCAAATTTGGTGTTTGGGTAGGAGATGCCCTTAGAAGGTGCAAAATGTTGGATTTAAGGGTTACACAGAGGTGTTGAGGTAGACCGAAAAAGTGTTGAGGAGATTATTCGAGAGGATATAACGCAACTTCCTATCACCGAGGACATGACCTTAAATAGAAATGAGTGGAGGTCGCGTATTAGAGTAAAAGGTTAGTAGGGATAGGATGTTGTCTTGCGTTGTAACGGTTTAAGGGCCATTATAATTGTGTTATAATTATGCTTCGATTATTTTGCTACTTTTATTGTTTTTCTTGAAGAATTGGCATTGCTCTACATTTTAGCCATTATTCTATATCTATTGTTTTTTTTATTTTTCTTCTTGTATTTAGGGCTGATACATTTGAGCCGAGAATCTTTCGGAACAACCTCTTTATCTCCATAAGGTAGTGATAAAGTTTGCGTACACTCTTTTTTTAATGACAAGGAAAACCCACAGTCGCTACCCTTTGGTGTGCATTGGTTATAACCCCCTCTCTTTCGCAATAGCATACAAACCACACAAGAGAGGTAACCCACACTAGGCAAGTCCGGTACAGCAAGCTCGACCCAAAAGGCAACCCCATTATTTAGTTGCCAAAGAGTTTCGAACTTGAGACCTCCAACATGGAAGTCCTACGCCCAAACCACTAGACCACCCCGAAAAGTAAGTTTGTGTACACTCTACCCTCCCCAGACTCCACATTTGTGGGATTTCACTGGGTACGTTATTCTTCTTATTGTAATTTGACTTATGTATTACAATTCACTTTATAATATTCCGTTCCAAAAAATCCACATAGCATTTGTTTGCCATCACAAGTATATGTACTTCATAAATTAAGCAGATCCAAGCTAATAATTTGAGTCATTAAGATCTGTTCTTCCTGATCCAAAAATCTCTTTTTCTTTAGATGAAAATAAAATACAACTTCTGGTACACTGGAAATATTCCATTTTTTATCAAGACACAAGAAACTTCACTGTCATAGATGGAAACAGTCTCTCTATCTCTATGAGGTAGTGGTAAGGTATGCGTACATTCTACCCTCCCCAGATCCCACTTGTGAAATTCCACTGGGTATGTTGTTGTTGTTGTACACAAGAAACTTCACTATCAAAGATGGATCAATGGAAAACCTGGTTGTGACTGATCAAATAAGGAAAAAAAAAATCCTCATACTCTTTTCTAAAGCACATACTATTGAACACCTATAATTGACAGGTTGATAAGCTATAATAATTTTTTGATCAGGTTGATGAGCTGATGAGATATAATATGGTTGGTTTTACATGGAAGCAACCTGAGATTTAGGATTTTAACAGCAAGGAAGGATATACAAATGTGCATGTGTTTTACTAAAATATCTTTTCTACAGTATTAAGCTAAGCTAAAAGCCTAATTTATCAGAAATAAAATAGAGAAGCCAATAAGATAATTTTCAACATGATGCACGTACACCCAAAAGCCACAAGATAAGATGTCTTTTTCGAGGGTAAAGGTGGTAATAGAAAATAAAAGTTGCAATACGGCCCATACCTTGCGAAATGACTCAGGTCCCATCTGCTTTTCTAACATTTGGAGAATCGCAACCTATTAAGACAAATACAGACTTCCAAGATCAGACCTGATTGGTACACTATCTTTTGTAACTACAATGAAGGGCAACATATCACTTACAGACTTCCAAGATCTTATTTTTCCAAATAAACCAATACACTGGGTGCCATACAAATTCTTTGAAGCAGCAACAGCACTTAAAGCAGTTGCACCACTATCGTCTGCTTTGCAAACAGCAACATTAGCCTGCAAATCATAGGGCAAGTAAGATCAAGAAAGAAGAACAGACCCACACACAGAGCTACTATCAATCTATCTATTTATCTATAGATAGATTGATAGTCGCTCTGTGTGAGAGCATGCAAATGTCAAGACAAAGACTTTGACCTAAAATTATCAAACTATTTTTTAACATGATATTGCAAAAGAAGCTAGGTATGAGAAGCACGTACAATCAACGAAAATAACACAACTGATGAACCTAAAAACTTCATTCTTACTCTATCATGTGTCTATTCAGCCTTGTCATATGAATATGCATTGTGACATTATGAGCCTAAAAGAGCTGCAAGCTTCCATCTATAGATAGCTGATGGAACAACAAATAAAATACAAAAATAGACTTGTAGCTTGCGAATGCAAAGCCACTAAATAGAACAGTGTGGTTTCGTGATCAATGAAGTGGGAGAATAACCATGAGATATAAATTCCAAAGCCTGGATTTTTAAGGCAAAAAGCCATGGGTGATTTCTTCTCATCTACCCAAGCCTAGATGGCAGAGTTACTCCATACCAGTGTTGATAGGAAGATAGCCAAGGTGCACGTAAGCTGGCGCGAACACCATCATTTAGAAAAGAAAAAAAAAAGTAAGACCATAAAGCAGAAGCAAACCTTGTATCTCCTATAGCGTGCTTCATTATTGCCAAGGAATCTCTTGATGAACATATCAGTCAAGAAACCAGTAAGACCATCCAACAACCAATCTGAGATCATCAATGCCACATAAGTTAAGATACATAAGTTACATATTATCAAATGTTAACTTGTCCAACATTTAGAGTTGGTCGTCTTTCATATCGAGCCATTGAAGCAGAGCACGTCGTGCTTACCATCATTTGGCGCTTCTGGGGTGATATACACTCCAAACCATTGTCTTGCAAGGGCATAAGCAAGTTTAATCCTTGTATCTATGGTCTGTTAAATAAATCTGAACCCATCAAAAGAAATAACAAGAGGAAAAATGACCAAGAAATTCTCTTGACAACCAATTGTTAATGCGAGACACTAATCACTTACATTATTTTTGGGACAAGAACAACAAAGGGCAAAAGAATAATAGGTAAGCATGAATTGGATCAAAAAAGATTGCAAAATTTGAAGCAGAGAAAAGCACAAGAAACTTCTGCATATTTTCCTTTTGACAGTTCGTTAGCTTTTTCTCCAATTTTGAAGGTCAAAATCCAAAATTTACTGTATATTACTTTCCCCAATTCATTATACAAGCATACCTTATTAATGACCTTCCCATCAAATAGGAAATGAGAGCTGAAGATGCTCAAGGAGGCTCCTATACTCTCTGAGGATATTGCTATCTCAGGAGAAATAAAGACTTGTGTATATGACCCAAATGGAAATGGTGCAGAAAGGTAGTCCTCATAGTAGCTGTTCAAAACCAAAGAGATTTGCATTGAGCCCACAGATTGAATATCAGTAATAATGGGGCTGGGCAGGGAAGATAGATAGAAAGAACCCAATTGAAGATGATTCCATGAGTTGTTACATACCTAAAAGCACTGTGAAAAAATCCAACAGTGTGCCGCAGCTTTGTCAAGTCAGCAGCTAGACAAATATGTGAGAGATGAGTAATATTGGGGTCAGGAAGAATTTCAAATGGTGCGACTGCCAAGGATATCCATCGAGCACTAACAGGAGTACTTAGTCTGTAGACAAAAGTTTTACGAGCAGGAACATCCTTGGTCCAGATCTGACAGGGGAAAAGAAAGAAAAAGGAAAACAGAGTTAGATATCAGCTCCCTAAATTTGGTCCTGCATCTCGGAACTCATTGGGAAAAAAGAAAAGCAATCAAAGACAAAAATGAATTCAAAGTTACTCTAGAAGGATGATTTAAATTGCACAAATTTGAAAAAACAATCATGTCTCACTCTTTTTCACATTTCTCTCTTTATCACCATGGAATAAAAATCTAGTTGATTCATAGATTCAAGATCCACCCAAAAAAGTCCCTTCACACAAAGGGGGAAATTATCGAAGGGGTGAAAGAGTTACTCTTACACCATGAACAGCCCAGCACAAAACCTCAGATAAAAAAGACCTAGCAGTTTGACAACATTTGCTCACCAAGGAATTTCTTATGGCAGTCACGCAAGAAGATAATCACAGAGAGCACAATTACCAGGCATGAAAACTGCATAAGAACTACAGATGCAACATCTACTTTTCCCAAACTTTTTTTTGAAGACATCATGCCAAGAACTTACTTTAATTTTAAACACTGTTTCCGCCGTGGAGGCTGTCCATTTGTTCCAAATTGAAAAAGTCATGCAGACATCACATTTTATAGTAATTGATCTGTTATATACAACCTCACTAAGCATACAAACTATAGTTTTACTTGAAGATAACTAGCAAGGAAACAACTACTGAGAGGGACACCATCTTTTACCTTTTAATCCAACTCTTGGTTCTCATTCCTTACAAAGGAAATGGAGACTAAAGCAACTGTTCTAGGCAGGGAAAGTTTCCACTAACAGCTAGAAGAAGCCTTTAGAAGTTAAAATTTTGCAACCAAAAGGAACTCAAGACTAAAGCAACTATTCTAGGCAGGGAAAGTTTCCAGTAACAGTGAAGAAGCCCTTAGAAGTTGAAATTTTGCTACAAAAATAGATTATAAATTTATAAACAAGAATGCAGGAATTACTGGTTTACTAAATACTTATCAAGATTATATCTATCAAGAAAAAAACAGTTACTTAAAATCATCAATATAGCTCTATCATCAAATAACCAACTGATACTCTCACTCTTGGCATCATGGAGGTAACGTCTAAAGGACTTTCAAAGATCAAAAGCTCACTGATTTTTTATGTTAGAATACTCTACAAATAATGCAAACCTCTACGAGAACCCCTCACTTCCTCACCGTGATTTTCACCTCACTAGACAGTTCAGAAGAAGAAATTTTTTTTATCCACCCACCTGATAAAGTAAGCTTCCAGTACTGACAGCCACAAGATTACTTGCCACTGTAAATTCCAAATCATAACTGCACCAGGAGCAACAAGAATGAATAGAGTAAAGTTGAATTCAAACAGCAACCAAAAGTTAAACAAATCTTGCATCTTACGAGCAACATTGTAAGTTGTCATCCACGCATGGGAACCAACATCGTGCACGTCGAATTTGGTTGTCAGTATGTAAAACCTCACCATCAAAGTGGATTCCAGTTTCAGCTTTCTCTACCCAGTAATCAATACGAACCTTCTTCACATTCTGCATTCAACATAACCTACATAAGTCACAGAAGTGTAAACCTCATCACTTAAATATCCTAAAGGAAATTTGATCAAAGTTATAAGACATAAAAATCTTTATTTAGATTAAAGTATCCATATAGACAAATATTCTTCAATGATATCGCACTTCTAATATGACTAGGGTCTTTGGGAAACAGCCTCTCTATCTCCATGAGGTAGTGGTAAGGTTTGTGCCCACTCTACCCTCCCTCCACCCCACTTATGGGATTTCACTGGGTATGTTGTTGTAGTAGTAGTATAATATGGTTAAGACGTGCCAAATTTACAAAGTTTGAGCTGATAATGGTACATTTCAGAAACAGTCTCTCTATCTCTATGAGATAATGGTAAGGTCTGCGTACATTTTACCCTCCCCAGACCACAAGCCCCACTTGTGGGAGTTCACTGGGTATGTTGTTGTTGAGTTGATAATAGTCCATAAATTTTCGAGAAATATTATTTTGTGTACAGTAAGGCAACGAATCAGTTTTGCTGGAGGAAAGTTATATTAATATGTGGACAAAGATTCTACATTTTAAGGCAACGCACTTGAAAATTATGCGATTAAAGTTTTGATATTGTGGATGAGCCAAAATTCTGGAGTAACATTATCGGTTTCATTTGCTCTCATGTAAAATAGGTTCATTCTCTTCCCAATAAGTCATTTTCCAACATAAGCATGCAAGTGTATGCAATTTGATCACAACACCTATCAATCAAAGATACAGCCAGTACCAGTAGCACTAAAGATTGTAAGATGAGCCAAAAACTAAAAGAAATACTCAAAAACCTGGTTGTTTTCAGCTGAAGAGTTCACTCCATTCTCTAAATGCATTTCCTGTTTTTCAATATCATTCTTCGTGGGTTTTTTGCACATTATCAGCAAATTCGATAGCAATTCTCGATCTAGATGTGACAAGTAAACTGAACCAGCTGCATCAGCAGCTGAAGTAGTTGATGATACAGAGCACCATCTATCCCCATTTTCCAATGCTAAATAGTGCGGAAAAACTTCAAATTCTGTAGGCTCCCCATCAACCGTAACACTGTCTATCACCAAATTATCTGCGTGCAAGCCCAAAATTCCATTTTCTGGTACAACTACATCAAGCTCTGTGTAACTGAAATGCCAAAAAGTTAAAACCCAAGTTAGTATATATTTTCAGAGGGCTAAGAACAATCCTGATACCGAAAACTGACATATAAACAAAAACAGGCTTATTACTTCAGGTTTGAAGATCTAAATTTGATTTTTCCAAGAAAACTAAGCGAATCTCTAGAATGAATCAGCTGGGGGAAATAATCACGACGGTCTAATTCACAATTTCTTGAAATTTACATTGGGTGGGAAACAGTCGGACAATAGTAGGCTTCAACAAGAATTGAAATTCCCGCAAATTTACTGGGATGGATATGTAATTCGACAAGGATTTGAACATGTACCCGTAAATTCGACGCTTGTCCATGTCAATTGAGAGACATAGTTTCTGATGACGAACGACTGCTTCGGAATTATCCCCTTTCTGCTCTTCGCTCTTCCCTTTGCGAGCCTTCGCCATTCTTGAATACACATAAAGCTATTGCTTTCTTCACTCACTGTAAAAACACTTAATTGGGCGTAAGCTCTGCAAGTCCCAGCGGAGGACAAAGAGAGTCGAGGGGGGTTGATTTATAGAGCTGAAATTGGAGAAGGGGAAATCTCTGTGTTTGGTCGGATCCGTGCCCTAGATTCTAATTTTTCATCCTGGCCGTCCGCGTTACAGTGGGCTGATCTATTTACCGTTAGATTCGATCTGTACCTTGAAAAAGTAACAAAATCTATGGTTGCGAGAACGCAGGATTTCGTACCACGAGAACATTGACTCAAAGGATTCTAGTTTTTTTTAAATATATATATATATATATATATTTATTTTTATTTTTATTTTTATATGGAGGCAAAAGGAAAAACATTCGTATAATTCTTTCTTTCTTATACGATAAAAGGAGAAAAAATTATTAACTATTTTCTAGTTCTAGTATAATTTCTAGAAAAGATTATTTAGACGTGTAAAGTTTTAGGACATGAATATGGTTAAATTATTTAATTTAGTTACTATTGTTAGTAATATGATTCATATTGTTTATTTCAAGTCAAATAGCTTTCTTTCTTTTTTGTTTCCTATTTCAAAATTTATATTTTTATTTAAACTCTTGAAAAAATTAAAGAAGTGTGAATATTTGCTATAGAAAGTCCACTTTCGTGAAATATAAGGCTAGCTTAGTAAAGAAAATCTCAAAATTCCTAATATTTTATGACGTCAAATATGTGCACTTCTATCAGAGCAGAATCACGCGTGTAATAATGTATAGCCTCCACAGTATCTTCCATGCATGACATATATGAAGGACAAGTTATTTCTCCACTTTGATCAAATTTGGCCTCGCTAGAAGGTCGACACAAAAGGGTTAACATCTAGTTCAATTTTTTTTTCTAAATAATAATTAAAAAAAGAAGGGTAAGTCATACCTAAACAATGGCTCACTTGGGGTTCAAGATTTGACTATTAACTTGATTTTTTTTTTACAAAATTCTGAGAATATTCTTGAAAATAGAATGCAAAGTACGAGAAAAGAGGCATAATTCTTGAAGAGCACAAATGTTCGTGATTCAAATATTGAAAGTATCAATAAATTTGGAACCGTTTTGAGCTCGCAAGCAATAATAACTTGAACGGGAGTACTTTTATATTATGTTTCTTGTATGAATCCTCTCACTGATTTATAACAACTTCTTTCAATCAAATATTTCAATTAGTGGCATAAATCATTGAGATGTGAAATGAATAATGAATTTACTGCAAGTGATGATTATCAATTTTAATGCAGATTATTTATGATGATTGAGGCAGGAAGTTAATTTGCAAATAATAAAATTAGTTCAAGTTTGACAATGCAACTTTCAATGAATAATGGAGTTGGTTCAACTTTAACAGTGCATCATATGACGAATAATGGTATTGATCAAGTTCAATAATGCAACCTATGATAAATAGTGAAATTGATTCAAGTTTAGCAATACAACCTATGTATTAACATCCTTTCCTATACAATGACTATACTTATGAAATGCCTTAAAGATTCACGTAGATTTCATTTTGATTGCTAGTATGGTTAGCAGTTCCTCCTTTGTTTACATACGACGCAATCAGAGCAAACAAATTAGGAATATATATGTTTTTGCTAGATTAAATATGGCTTGTAATATTGGCTTTGATTGGAACTACCTCCTAATGTCAAGATACATCATACATTTTATGTGTCCCAGCTTAAAGGCAAGGTGGGTGATAGTCCAGTGGTATCTCATCTACCTATGTCACTTTCTGATAATGGACACGTCTTGCTGGATCCTGAAGCTGTGGTGCATGGTCGGATTGTGCGGAAGCATCACAGGCCAGCCACTCAAGTTCTCATCAAGTGGTTCAATTGTTCTTCTACTGACAACACTTGGATGGATTTGCAGGATGTCCACAAGCAATTTCCTCATTTTAATCCTCGAGGACAAGGATAGTTTCCAAGGGGGGAGGAATTGTTATATACATAATTGAGCTAGGAGGAAGTTAGTTAGTTTGTTACTCTGTTAGTTGGTTAGGCAGTTAGATTCCCAACTGCTCTTGGGAAAAAGGAATAAAAGAATCCCCTTGTGTAAACATTGAGGATACGTTTTGGAATAATATCTCTCTCATCCTATCTTCTCTAAATTCTCTCTTCAATTAATTTTGGAGGTCTATCTCCTGCAATTGTTGTTCAAGGGTCATTCTTGTGTGTTGATCCTTTAGACTTGCAGATGCTGTGCTTCTCAATTTAGCTCTTTGGTGATTATACATACTAGTTACATACAATATATTTTTTAAGAAAAAACTTAATCTATTCATTTTTACTTATTCATATCAAACTTTACCCACTCTTTATCATAACTTCACTAATAATATACAAAATCAAATCAAGATATAAATAATATTTCATAGAAAAATCACTTCTAAAATAAACGCGATAATAAATTTATAACATCACAAATAAAACACGACAAAAAATAAATATCACTCAATATTATTAAGTATTTCATCACAACTTTTTAACTCTTCTAAACCCCCCATCCCCTCACAAGAAATAAATTAGGGTAGGATGCGACAATTTGTAAACGATCAGGGCACGCGGAGATACAGGTAAATAATTGGGGGTTTGGCAATCTTTATAAATATTACTCCAAATCCCTCAAGAAAGGATTTGATAGCATTTCACAAATCCGCTCACCGGCGCCGATCTCCACAGTGACAGCAACTCTTGGCGATAATTTAAGGATTTGAGGATCAAATTTTGACGTCTCACTGTATGAACGTTCGGATTTGACTAATCCAATGAGTATTGAACCATTCAATAGGTAAATTTCGGGATGAATTCGTCAAGTTTCTTGTTATCGTAGTTGTTTTTCATTCTCTTCTCCATTTGTTCATCGTCGGTTTCTTGTTATTTTATTGGATAGGTTGGTGAAACTTGCGGCAAGAGCTTTCTATGATGACATTACAACTAAAGGCGACAATCAGCCCAAGTCCGGTAGAAGTGATAATCGAGGAATTGCAGTGGTGATTCTAGACGCACTCACAAGGTTATCATACAACATTGATTTTTACTATTATTTCTTACTTCTTCAGTCTTTTTTTAAACTTAGAAAGTATATTTGGATATTTTCAAGCATTGAATGTTTAGTTTCTGCACAAGTCACCCGCACATCCACAAACTGCATTTGTACGGAGCAGTGTATGCGTGTATTAAGAACCATTATTTTCAGGCGGCAATGGGTGAGGGAAGAAGACCTGGCAAAAGACTTGAAGTTGCACACGAAGCAACTACGCCGCACCTTGCGGTTCTTCGAAGAAGAAAAGCTTATCACACGGGATCATAGGAAAGAGGTCGGTTTTATGCTCCATTGCCATTAAAGATGATTTACTTTGCACCCTGCCCTTCTTCCTTTACCTATGATTTAGTTTTTGGAAGATTTAGCCCTCTTGCTAACTTTGACAAGGCCTAGTTTCAACAGTGAGAGTGTTCCAGACTTGGATACCTGAAGCAACACTGTTTGTTTACTTAACGTAGCAATTGGAGACCTTTTACATAAATTCCTCAAAAGTAAAGAGGAAGATGTGAGAAATTTGCTGTTTGGTAACCATGTGGGTGTAAGGTGCACACTAAGTTGTGTCTCTTTATCCCATTTTGAGAATCCAGTATATCTTTGATACGAGTCAAATGACATAATTATGCTTTGGTTACCTACCACCGCAAATAAACAATAAGGAAGCCATGGGTGAAGCTCGGTCTTACGAAGCTCATTTATTTGCTTAATCTAGCCAAAAAATTCATATTTTGTCATTATGAACCATTTTGTTTTTTTAAAAGGAATACTCCTTCAAGTTGAACTTTTTAGGAAATTCTATTTGTTCTTTGGTACCATGATCCATGGTTCAAAACATCGAGACCTGTTAGGCAAATGCATTTTGACTACAAGTAAGATGGAAAATTTCAGTTACAAATACAAATTAGCTGTATTTTGTACACACACACGCGCACACATACACACACACCGAGAGTTGCTAATGTGCTACCAACTGTACCCTCCTTTGCCAAAGGCTGATGGGTGAGAAGGGGGCGATTCAATTGCATATTCATTCTGTTATTATCTTATTAACACATATTACTAACAACAGATCTTGCCAGTTTCTATGCAAAATAATCTGTCATTTGTTCTTTAACAATCTTCTGTTACAGGGAGCAAAGGGTGCAAAAGTATACAATTCCGCTGTTGCAGCTACTGTTGATGGACTGCAGAATGGGAAAGAAGGAGATGACAAAATAAAGATGCATACTCATTCTTATTGCTGCCTGGACTATGCACAGGTTCCCACCCCAAATCCCTGATACATTAACTTCATGTAGATTTATTGAACTATTCTGATATTCTGATACCTCTAGTCATAGCATTTCCTGACTTGACTGATAGACAAACAACTAAGAGACATGAGAGACTTAAGTAATCTATAGTAACAACATTTTTGCTTTTTATGGTACCAGCACAAGCATGATTGTTGAGCTGGGATAACTTCTCATGCATCTTGGATATCGTTGATATTTAACTATATTGGTACTTTCATGAAAGTTAAAGATTCAAGGGACATTTCAAATTCTGCAGATATATGATGTCGTGAGGTACAGACTGCACCGAATGAAGAAAAAGTTAAGAGATGAGCTCGATAACAAAAACACAGTGCAGGAGTATATATGTCCCAACTGTGGGAAAAGGTTCTACCTTCAATACTGCTGCTGAGTTTTGGCTTTTTGATAGGTATGCATCTCATGACAAACTCAGGATTTCCCTTAAATATGCGAATTCAGATATACTGCGTTGGATGCGTTGCGGCTGATCTCTCCTGAGGATGAGTACTTCCACTGTGAAAGTTGCAATGGGGAACTAGTGGCAGAGAGTGACAAGCTAGCTTCTCAAGGAACCGCAGATGGGGATGACAATGATAGGAGACGCCGCCGCGAAAAGTTGGAAGACATGCTTCATAGGGTGGAGGTTTGTCTTCTTTCTATGTTATGTTTTGGGGTGTGCTGTTTTTGTTTTTCATGTTGGAGGTTGATGCATACAGTGCTTTCTCTTTTCAATTATGTTCACTTTATCGTTCATGTAATACTGGTGGTTCTCGGGTTGGGGTGTTTTGTGTTGAGAATGTGGCAAATGAAGCAAGAGCAAGAGCAAGACTGAGAGAGCAACTACATCAAACTCTATTGTGTGCAGTGGTTTTGAAAGCGTCTTGTTGCTCCAGGTCCTTATGTAGATATACACATAGATGCAAAAAGAAGTCAGTGAACTGTTTTAGCGTACTAACCTATACACCTTTGCTAGGTTGCTCTTGTTACTTTGTGCATTTTCAATGTCTACAGTTACTAATTCATGCCTGTTTGCTTTTAGTTTATGTTCATCTTAAAAAACTCATGTTCATCTTACATTATTCATTTAAATATGCCAATTTTTTTGTTGTTTTTCATGTTTTCAAGATTGGTGTGGATCTAATATTTTAAGCATTGACTTAAAACAACAGCTTTAGGCTTTTCATATTCTTGGTTTGGTTGGTAACAGAGAGTCCTTAGGTATATAATATGGGAGTTTGACCTGCTAATGGATATTCTCCTGTTCAGGGGTATTTTCTCTTCTCAAATTTTCAGTACAACTATTACTAACTATATCAATTGATGTGGTTGCTGTTTCCGACGCCAAGAGATTGATTTTGTTCGCACAATTATGACATACTCCCGATAATCCATTTTATATCGCACTCAGTTCTTTTTTAGTTTGTTAAAAAATTAATACTTCTCCATATTTGGGGCCTCTTTTAACTTTAAACTTCCAATTCTACCCTTAATGGCATGCCTAGTGTTATGGGATGTTTGAAATGTACTTTTGCTTTATCAAAAAGATTTTAAGTGTACGGTTAGTATGTCAAACGTTCTTCTTTCTTAAAGCCGTGGTGCATCTATGAGATCCTTGGGATAGAACTGTGAGAGCAACTTGTAAAGCACCATATAATTGTGTAGGTTACCTACTTTTTTTTGGTATACTTACATATGGGAGACTTTCCTAATTTAATGAAATTATTTTAATTTATTAAAAAAATGTAGCATGAGTGCAATTTAAAGCTATCTATTCTTTTTGCTACGACTGTTAGTGGAGGGATTTTTATATACACCATCTTTAGTGTTGTACAGTTGAATAATAAAAAGGTTCCTTGAATGTGACATCCCTTCAGACATTTTGATTCAATGGAAAATAAGTGATTCATTAATTATGGATATATGTCTAGCACATCTTTATTCCCTCAGTCATCATTGTTGGTGCACTTCTCTATTCTGGGATAAGTTAGCCTGGGATAAGTTATCCCACCGTATATATGGGATAACTTATCCCATCACTAAGGCAAAAATAGTGGGATAAATAGTCCAAAGATTATCTCATACCTCCAACCAAACATGGGATAAAATAATCCTACATTTTATCCCGGGATTATTATAACTTATACCCCACACCAAATGAACCCTCAGAGTATACCTTAAAATCTTGATGAAAGATTTGCGGAATAAAAAAGTTAGCAAGAGAAGAAAAAGAATTCCAGCTAGTATCTGGTTAATTTACTTGGAGCACTCACACACTTAGCTTCTGTAGTTTCACTTATAACTAAGTGATGAGTTCCTGTGAGGGCAGTGTGCTTTGAGACTACTGGCTAGCCATCTAGGCCACAATAGTGAAGAGAACTAGATAGACAATGAAACTTAATTTGGTGTTTTTCTTCAATGTGGTTAATTTACTTGGAGCATTCACAACACTTAGCTTCTGTAGTTTCACTTATAACTAAGTGATGAGTTTCTGTGAGGGCAGTGTGCTTTGAGACTACTGGCTAGCCATCTAGGCCACGATAGTGAAGAGAACTAGATAGACAATGAAACTTAATTTGGTGTTTTTCTTCAATGAATTAGGGACTGCTGCACAATCTATGCCTTGGTCGTGTAAGGATGTTCATAACAGGCTCGGGCAGAAAAGTAATGTTCAACTGGACCATATGAAGAGAGAGATAGTAGAGTTTTTATGGAAATAGAGAATGATTTTGTACAATTGAGGAATAGCCTCTTACCTCTTATCTTTTTTTGGTGCACCTGTGAGATCCTTACAACTCTAGAAGCATTGAAGATCAGGTGTTGTAAGATTGACTTGACCAAGACCCATTATTGTCTTGGATTTTAGGTAAACTTCATGCCTAAATATTAATATGATCATGTTTCTTGATTCTAATTGAGATAAGGGTGTTTTCGCCCCTTTTAAAGTATATAATCTGATTATCTTTCTTGATAAAAAAAGTATATAATCTGATTACTTTGTAAAAAAGAGGATGTTCATAAGACAGATCTATGAAGTTCTGTTCTCATTTTGGTTGAATTGGTGGAGTCACTCTCACTCTCTCTCTTTCTCTGCCAAAATGTATGCTTCTCTATATTTCTTTTGGTCTGAAGGAATTTGATTTTATCTTTTGGTTTCAATTAACATGATTTTTCTGGTTATTTTGAAAGAATTTCTTCAACTTTATTGGCTGAATTTTTTTTTAAGGAGAGATCAGGCCTTGTCATCCAGTTTGATATTGTTTGGCTTCATTTATATCATTTATCTCATGAACAGAGATTTTCTCCTACAAATCAATATTCCTCAATCCGTGAACTGGTTGGGACAATTCTAGCTGCGTCCATTTTAGTATTACTACTTCTCTTGGATTATTTATTTTCCTTTTAGATGAGCTATCTCTCGTTGTTTTGATCTCTATAAAAGTTGGTGAATTATTAAGAACTGCGTCCTCCTTTCCTTTTTCTCTTATTGTAATCCCTCGATATCTGAAAACAGTTGACTTGTTTTGACAATCTCTTATCTGTGCATCTGATTCAGTTTACTGAGAACTTAAAGAATTGTAGGCACAACTCAAACCATTGATGGATCAACTTGCCAGAGTAAAAGATTTACCTGCTCCTGACTTTGGAAGCCTTCAAGCATGGGAAGTACGAGCCAACGCAGTGGCCCGAGGTGCAAATGGAGATAATGCAAATGACTCAAAGTCAGGACAAGGGCTTGGATTTGGTGGAACACCTATGCCATTTGTTGGGGAGACAAAGGTTCTTTTGCGAACTGGACAAGAAAAAAAAGAAATACTGTTGTTATAAGCTTTTACTTGGAAGCTCATCATTATGTGTTTCTAGTTGCTTCTTGGAAATGCAATGCAGTGATTTTGGTGTATATTCATGCTCATGATCATAGTTGCTACTACTGCATGTACATGAATTTTTCCAGAACACACTCCAAATCTGAACTGGATTTTAATGCACTAGTCCATACAGTGAGAAATAACTTTTGCTCCGTGTTAGGTAGTCTTCTAATCAAACTTGAGAACAGCAGTTTTAGGTGGGGGGG
>JBCEWC010000229.1:0-67325 GCA_038996855.1 Solanum aculeatissimum
TATACGTATTCTTGTGGGATGATGACTTAGTACCGAGAAGGATTAGAGTAGTAAGTGGGCTATCCCCAAGGGTTCCACTCCTTTCCCGAAACTATATGCCAACGTAGGTATGCTACCAAAATTGGAGGCCCGTAAGGTATGCTTTGATATGATATGATAAGATATGCTATGTTATGTAAATCCTTCCGAAATGAACAAGTCGTAAAGAAGGTGGCCATCACACCGAAATGGGAGGCCCGTAAGGTGTGGTTTAGATTACCTTTGGCAAGTAATCTTCTCCGATCCGATGGGAGGCCTCCTCGGGCAAGTTCATGTTGTAGCTCACATGAGTTTGGACTTCGGTTATAGTTACATCCCTTTTATACTATAAGCATTATGACATTTCATGCATCATGGTCATCATGGTATATTGATATACTATCCTTTCTTATAATCTCTTTCTATGTATATGCCCTTGTCATCTGTGTCGTCTATAGGATGATATGCATATTCATTTTCATGCTCACATACTTAGTGCTTTATTGTGCTAACCCATACTCTTTGTCTACATGTTCTAACTATGTAGGGACCGGTGACGACCTTTATATACCATTTAACGACGAGTGACATCCTTGAAGCTATTTATTGTGGTGAGCCCTTTTGTTCAAGGGCAATATCTACTTTTCTCTTCCTTGTATTGTTTTACTTTCTTTCTTTATGACTTGAGGGTGAGCCTGGATTATGTCGAGGCCCCGCTCTATCTTATGTAGAGGCTATGTTGGACATGTTAGACTCTTACACGTTGTATTATGTTCCTTGATAAAATGTTATGACTATTGAGATTTGACTATGAGAATGATGTTTCGATTATGCTTATGACTATGTGTGGACTTGTGACTGTTGGGAATGTGCTTTTGTGGAAAGTCCCCTAACCCGGTATGCCCCCATAGCTTGAGTCCTACTTACCCGTCCCTTAGAAATATTTGTTATGTGTTATGTGATCCATGTTCATCCCATTCCAGATAACATCCCTAAAGCTTAAGTCCAAATCCCCATTTCCCCTAGAATTTTGTGTGCTATGTGTTTACTTTTCCGTGCTTCCAAATGGATGATGTGAGTAATGATGCTATGATGGCTTGATCGAGGACTTTTGGGTTCTCCTTCACCATGTCACAACTAGGCCCCCACTTCCGAGTCGTGACACGATGCTTCCCCTCGTCCATCGGCATGTGGCTCGCTTCCAATATTCAAGACTAGTAACTTTGATGAGCTCTCTAGTTTTGGGGACTACACCTCTTTCTTCATGCCTTTTTGTATTTTGAGACATTTATGTGTTTGGGTTGTATTATGGAGACTTTTACTTTCTATATTATCCTCTTATGGCTTCTATACTTGAGGAGAGCTTTGGGTGTGTCTTAGCACCCGCTATGTATTTTATGTAGATGGTATGTTTAGACGGTATGATTTAAAGTTTGAGTTGTTAACCTTCCATGATTTCAATGATTGAATGTTTACCTTAGTCCCATTACCTACTTTTAAAATTCTACTTTTATCATTTTTAAATACCTATGAATGCTAAGAGACTTGACCGGGCCATCTTCGGATCTCTCGTTTGCCATGTTACGATAAAGACCTAGGCTCAGGTCGTGACACTAAAGTGAGACAATCCTTTAATTCATGGAAACTCTTTTTTACATTCTTTTGGCCATTGAAATTTCACCCTCCTTAAGGTCAACTTCATTAAAGGCGATGCAATAATTAAAACCCTTCTATAATAGCTGGCCAAACCTAAGAAACACCTTATATTCATAGAAGATAAAGTTCCTAGCCAATAATTGTCCCCCTTGGTTTTCTTAGAATCAATCATAATATCTTCATCAGAAATAATTTGGCGAAGAAATGCCATCAATCTCAACTAAAACTCATATTTACTAAACTTGACAAACAATTAATGATCCCTCAAGTTTGCAACATGATTCTTAAGTGACCCATATGTTTTTCTTCATTTCGAGAGTAAACCTGTAACACCTCTTAAGAGACTTAGGGTACCTTAGAATTAATTCCTTTAATAATGCATTATTTGTACATTTTTTGACAAATTCGAGGCCGTATTCTTGTTCAGGAGGTAAAATTATGTAGGAAAATGGTCTCTTTCGGTTTTTAATTCAACCGTATCAAAAAATATTTTTTGCATGTTTTAGCATTCCAGGAGCATCTGCAACCTCTCCACGTTGTGTAGAGGGTTAATTTTAGTTTAAAAATGACCGGGACTCATCCTAGGGAAAAAATAGGCAAAAACTGAACTTCGCAAAAAATAACTTGTGCGGGAGCAAGTTTGCGCTGCAGACTATTGTAATGCCCCTCTAGGTTATTTATGTGTTTATGTGATTATTTTATCCGTTTGAGCATGTGCATAGTGACCTCAGACCATTTGTGGCATATCATGCTAGTAGTTTGGTTATTTGGTGGATTGTATGATAGTTATGCAGTTTGTCGAGTTAAACAAAGATTCTAATTGTAAAATGAGTTTTCTAGTAAATTCCTAGTAAATGGCCTTAGAGTGGAATTTGACGGTTCCATTAGCTTCAAAACAACCAAATTAAGCTAGGAACATGATTGGCCCGAGACTTAGGGGTTTCAGTGTGAGTTTAACTGAGAATTTGTAAAATCAACTTGGGAATAAGTGAAAAAGCAGTTTTTGATGTTAACCTAGATAAACATGCTGAAAAGGAAATTTTGATAGCATGGTCAACTCCAAAACGTTGAATCGATTCTAGAATGACCTTTCATTGGATGACAGAGACTTCCATACGCATTTTGGCCCTCTCAGTTCTTCTAGTTAAAATTAGCTGAAAAGAAGTGGAACCCTTATTTTATCGTAATGAGCTCTGTTGAAAATTCTGACTACACCATTAGATTTGAAACATCAAAATTGATGTGGTTACATAGTTGGTTTGCAAAAAACAGACATCGGATGGGCCCGAAACACCCTGAGAAACATTTAGAGTTGGCTGGTACAATGCAACAATGCAAGATCTCTGCGTGTGCAGAGGCTCGTCGGCGTGAGCGATAGTCATGATAGGCAAAGCCTTGCATCCACACGGTTAGGCCCACATTTTCGGAGGCCAAAATGAAGGCGGTGGTAGCCATTATAAAAGGTAGTCGCGAGGGATATGGAACCCAACTTCAAACAAGCTTACCTTTGACATTTTGTATTTTTTTTAGCAACTCAAAGGCTAAATTATGCATAATTTTGTGGGGAACTTCGTGGAGACCTCGAATTTTAGCTTTGGCTCATATTTCGAGGTTAGATTCATTGGTTTTGCTGAATGTATTATCATAAATTACCAAAAAGTTTGAGATGCAATATCTCGATCATTTCTTTTCAAAATTGAGTAAAATTTATATCTAAAATATACTACTTTTCAAAACCTACTCCATGGTATATTCGGATTCTATTGATTTGACTGTATTTTTGAGTAATCTCACCAAGAAGTTGCTGTAATAAATATTTTTTGATAAAAAATGTAACTTGATTTTTGGGCTATTTCTTAGTGTTCTGAGACTCATTTTGAGCTCAATTTCTGGTTATAGACCTGAGGTAACATAAAGGTTATTTTATGGGGGTTGGTTTGCTATTTTAGGTGTTGGTACCATTTTCTCCCATTTTAGTCGCAATTGATGTATCTTTCCTTGTTTCTTAAGATATTATAGAAAAAATTACCATATTTATGTTATGATTCATGTTTTGATAATTGAGCAGCATTTCGAGGAAATCGGAAGGTAAAATCTCATGTGGACTGATCCGAAGTATGTGGATTTTCCTTTCAGGTAGACTAGGTTTTCCTTACCTCTAGATTGAGCTGAAATATATATTACAAGCCTGTGTGTTGTTTGAAGTTTCTAAGTACGATATAGATATATATTGTTGAGGTTAGGATTGTCATTTGAACTCTGTAATACCTATATCTATTGTGTTAGATAGTGTTTAGTGTTGTTTGGGATGCAAATGCCTCTTATAAGGATTGTAATGGTGAGAAAGAGCGCGACTAAGGTAAGTTATGCATTGATGCTATCTGTGTAAATATATTCGACTATTTAAATGCTAATTTGACATTTTGGACTTCCTGATACTGATACCTTTGTTACATATGGTATAAATCTAGTTACTTGTCATTTATTCTATGGTTATGTCCTGTTAAAGGGTAAATGTAACCTATGTCACGTGGTTGATGCATATGTCTATTTTGATACTTGGTTACCTATGCAGATTGTCTGGTACTGGTGTTATGTCATATTGAGGGTCTAGTTGTTAGTTTATTCCTAGCCACACATTATGATTCTGTTGTTGTGATTCTGGTGGTGTATCGTATTCTTGATTACCCGGTGACGTATATTGTATTCCTAATTACCTGGTGATTGAATTAGGTTCTTACCGGTGAGATACATGTTATGACTTGGTGGTTAGCTAGGTTGTCAACGGTAGTCTAGGATGTTGTTGTACTTATCAATTAGATGTGGCTACAATTATTCTGAATACTTATAGTTGTCTTGGGATGTGATGAACCTGTGAACGACCAAACATAATATTATACTGCTCTTACTGACACGTATGCCTGGTTGGTAACTTGTATACCTATTTGGGTTATCGAGTACTAGAAACCATGCTATACTTTAGGAAGTTAGCTGTTGGTTGTACTCCTGGCTGCACACTGAGGTTCTGCTATTATGATATTGTTGATATACTGAACTCCTGGGTACCTGGTGATGGAATATGATCCTAATTCGTGAGATATGATATACTCTAGGATTTGCTAGATTATCCATTGTAGGGTTTTCGTGTTGCATTGATCAACTGGATTGCCACCATTTGGTCTTGGGGGCTTGTCACATTTATCAGCGGGCCTGTCTATTGTTGCCTTGGTTACTTGTTATGATTATCAGCTGGGTTGTTATCATTGTTCTGGATATGTGAGCTATTTTTTGCTATTTGCTTCCTATATGCCTTAGCCTAGGTTTAAGCCAATGCTACCCTAGATTTTCCTTATTCAGAGCTTGTATGAATACATATAAACTTAGTATGATGTGAGAGGCACAAATTTTGGAGACCAACTGAACATATTACTATTCCTGGGTTCGAGGCCCGGTTGATTGCCATACCACTTAGCTTGATTGTTTCTAAGCTAGAGGCATAGTTGATTATTTCTAGGTGCAATACTCAGTTAGTTTTCATACCATTGGACCTAACTAACTTATGATTTTTCCTCGGCCAAAGTTTAGTGCAAGAAGAGGCCCCAAGTGGTACTGTGTTCGACATTAGTTGAGACTTCATACTATCTATTATTGATCCCTGTATCCCTTCACCTAGGTGCACCTTGATTATGTGTGGTGTACCTTCTAGGATTATGGGGGCCCAATTGGCATATAGGCATAGATACTAGGACCTTATACCCACGTACAACACTATACCTCGACCATGCGAATGTTGTCCTATGGTTTCGTTAGTTTGTTTCATTGTGCATTGCTTGGTCTCACTCAAATTGGTTCTCGTGATGCCACATACATAGTTTGGCATAGTCCTATGTATTCTGAGTTCATATTGGCTACGTGTGATAGTATCTATGTGTATTCCCTTGTTCTGTCAATTTCATTAGTCGATATTATTGTACATTGCTTGGTCCTATTTAATTGGGATTCCAGGGTTCTCTAGACATGTTCATCTCTTGTCCTATAGTTCAAATAGCTAGCATTGCTGCAATTCATTACTAATTATTCTTACTGCATTTACTACATTTCACTCAGTTGGCCGATGATGCCTATTGGGTGCCTTTTACTAGTACTCACCCCTACTTTTCTACATCTTCTCATAGTACAAGCCTAAGTACGAGCCATGGTCGTTGATCTAGGGTCTTCATAGATGCTTCAGGAGACTTTGATGAGCATCAACAGCTCAAACCTTATATAGTCTCCTCTTTTTCTTTTGCCTGCCTTTTGTATTCAGACATCGGCCTTGTGCATTATAGTTTTGGCTTGTATGTGTAGGATCTTATTATGGTTATGTGTATATATATGTATATTTTATTTTGAGTCTATAGTAGCATTGTACAGGTGACTTCTAGGCTCTGGGGAAGGTTGTTGGTATGTTTGTATATTACTAGTTACCATTATGATTAGTCATTCAGGACAGGTACCGTGTGTATTGGATTCAATTGTTTGTGGGTGGGATCTAACAAGTGCCATTATGACCTGAAAGGTCGGGTCATGACCAAGTGAGTTCACTGTAGTAATTTATTTTTTGAAAATTTCAAGATTTAAATGAGGACAATTGGGACAAATCTCTGAACCTTTATATACGGGAATCCTTTAAAATTCCTCTATATTTGACCAAAAATCACTCTCAAAACTCTTAAAAAAATCCTCTCTAACATCTCCAAAATTCCTCCACCAAATTCTCCAAAGTTTCTAGCATTTCAAGCCCCTTCCATTAAGGACCAAGCTTCAAGATTCTTCCAACATTCTTTCATCTTCTTCGGGGCCTCAAGGTATGTGGGTTTCTTCATCCATGTCATCCATGGAGTCCAAAACCCTTTTCAATTAAAACTTTTGATTTCAAGACTTATTTCTTTATGGACACTTTCTATTATTCTTTATATGCATGATTTGAGTTGCAAATCATTAATATTTGATTTGAATTACATAAATTTCTATCAAGGGTTGATATTATGAGATGCCTTATGATCTTAAGGTATGCATGCTATGATACTATGAAAGGCTATAAATATTTATATATTTTGAGATAGTTTTTATTATGCCCTAACTAGGAGTTTTACTATGATATTGGTGGGTTGTTTTGAATGGTTTCAATTGAACAAGTTTTACCTCTTTCATGCATATTAATCTTGAATTGCATTATTTTAAGTTCTTATGCATAAACCCACCATGTTTTGACTATGATTATATGATGAAACATCTTATGTAAGGTTTATTTGCAAGATATGAAAGTCATGAATGTTATGAAGGATTATGGGCTATTAAGTAAGCTATGATTCCATGGAAATGTTATAAAAACTATGAAATATTATGGAGCCCTTATATGATGCTATAGTTTTGATGAGCTACTACTATTATGATATTAAGGTTTACAAGCTTATGTATGATATGATTATGATTATGATTGAAGTATTTCGTGGGATGTTGACTTAGCATCAAGAGGAACTTAGTAGATTTTTATTATTCCTTAACTACGTTGCCACCATAGGTTTGTGATTTTATAATGGATTCCATATAGCTCTTAGTGCATGTTTTACTAAAATAGGTGGGGTTCCCCTAAGGTAAATGCAAAATAATAATTAAAATAGGTAGAGTTACCATAAGGCCCTTGTCATATATTCACTGAAATGGATAAGTTTTTGTAAGTCATTTTTAAAGCATTCTCTGAAGTGGGTGAGTTCCTGTAAGGTGAGGCTAGTCTACCTTGGCAAGTAGATTACTACTTTTCATGTGTGGAGGCAACATAGAAATTCTATGTAGTAGCTCGCATGGTCTTAAGTGTTGATTAAGGTCTCTTCCCACGTATGTATGCTATGGTATGAGATTATGTTTACCTTCCATACATGTTTTGACTATGGAATTGATCATTCATGTCATATTGAGATTATTGCCTTTGTATATGATTATGCACTTGCCTATTATGGCTTATGATCTTTTGTTGCATTGCACCCCACATACTTAGTACATTCCAAGTACTAACACATACCTTTTGCCTACATGATCTAACCATGTAGGGAACAAAGCTCCTATCCATCTACCTCATCATGGCTAGTATGATTTCTTGAAGACTTTACTTGTGGTGAGTCCTCCATTTCAAAGGCAACATCTATTTTCTATCTACCTATGTTAAGGCAATGTTATTTTTGTTATTTACTTTCTAGGGTGAGCCCAAAATATGTCTTGGCCCCCGTCCCACTTATGACTAGAGGTATTGTTAGATGATATGATTGTATGATCTATGCTATGCTTATGTACCTATGAAGACTTACCCTTAGTCCCTATCCTATGTTTTGATGCTGCTTGTAATGATAATTGAAATGTGGTAAACATCCTATGTCCCTATACTTCATAGAGTGCATCCCATGTTCCCTTTCCCTTAGAATTACTTGTTGTGCTTGTGATGATGGGAAATCCCTTATCCCTTGTTCCATAGAGTGCATCCTAAGTCCCAAAATTCCCTTAGTACGAACTATTGATGAATGATCCACACTTCCTAACCATGTATGTACTTAAGTATGCTATGAGGCTTTTGTGGGGTACCTTTCGGTTCCCCATTTGCCAAGTCGAACCTAGTCTCTAGGCTTGGGTTATGACAAGTTTGGTATTAGAGCATTAGTTTTATAAATGGTCCTCTAAAAGCTAACATATCACATCGAGTCGGGTCTTGTTCATGGTTGTGAAGTATGCCATGACTATGAATAGGAGGCTATGAGGCATTTAGGAAATTACTAACCTTTTCATGATCTATGACGTGCCTTAGACCTTGTATTATGACTTCCTATATCTAATGATTAATCCTTGCATTTCTAGATAATGCCACCAAGAAGAATGCCACCAAGGAACCCTATTCTCGAAGAGGTTCAAACCCCTGTGCCCCCAAAATTCCCTAAGAAGAAGGGGTCACTCATGTAGAATACCAAAATATCATCACATTGTTGGCACAAGCCATGACTAACCAAGTTAACCAAGGGGCCTAAGCTCCTCATGCTCTTACTCCGGTCTTAAGGGTGTGGGACGCCACTAGAATGAATCCTCTAGAGTTTCATGGCTCTAAAGTGGAGGAAGATCCTCATGAATTTATTGATGAAGTGTAAAAGGTCCTAGATATCATGGGGGTGATATTGTAGGAGAAAGTGGAATTATAGGCCTAGCAACTCAAAGGCCTTGCACACATATGGTTCACCCAATGGAAGATGGAAAGGGCAGATGATGAGCCAATTCCTTTGGAGGAATTCAAAGCCACCTTCCTTAACTACTTCTTTCCTACGTAGCTAACGGAGGCAAAAATGATGGAATTTATGAACCTCAAAAAAGGCTCCTTGAGTGTGAGGGAGTATTCCTTCAAATTTAACAAATTCTCAAAATATTCTCCTCACTTAGTTGCTAATCCTCGGATAAGAATGAATGAGTTTGTGTCGGGAGTTTTTGACTTGGTCAATAAAGAGTGCCATATTGCCATGCTCATAGGGGAGATGGATGTGTCTCAGCTCATAACATATTCCAAGCAACTTGAGGGAGAGAAACTTAGAAAGAGGAAGAGTAGGGAGTCCAAGAGGGCTCATTATGAAGGTGGGTTCCAAGGTTCTAGGGGTGATAGAGGTGGTCATTTTCAACAAGGCCACAAACATCAAGGCCAAGGGTCATCAAATGCTCAAAACCAAAGGTTCATCAATGATAGGGTGCCAAACCTCAAAATTCAAGGTGGTAATGGTGGACTAATACTTACTTAGTGTGGAAGGTATGGAAAGAAACATGGTGGTAGATGCTTTCAAGATGTGGGTGCTTGCTTTGGGTATGGAAAGATGGGCCACAAGATTGCGAATTGTAAACTTTATTTGAACAAAGGTAGAGATGGTCATCCTCAAGAATAGGGTGCCTATGGAGGTCAAGGATCACAAGGTGGTGCTCCATGTCACAACTGATTCTATGCTTTTCTAGGGAGGTAAGGGGTAGATAAGGCACTTTATGTCTTCACCGGTATGTTAAAGGTTTATGATTATGATGTTTATGCTTTATTGGATCTAGGTGCCACTTTACCTTTCCTTACCTCATTTATTGTTAATAGGTTTGATGTGTGTCTCAAATTTCTATGTGAACCTTTTTTGGTTTCTACTCCCATTGATGAGTCTATTATTGCTAGAAGAGTTTATAGGGGTTGCCCCATGTCCATATTGCATAAAGTCTTACCTTGTGATTTTGTTGAACTTGACATGGTAGATTTTGACATATCCTTGAGATGTATTAGTTACATGCATATCATGCTTCCATTGATTGTAGAACCCACAAAGTTAGGTTCTGATTTTCTAATGAACCCATCCTTGAGTGGGAAGGTCATGATTTGGTGGTTAAGAGTAGGTTTATCTTTTGTCTTAAGGCTTAGGAATTGATTGCTAAGGGTTACATTTATCATCTAGGTTAAGGATTGTCACGACCCAAACCTAGGGTCTAGATGTGACACGGAAAATGCGGCACCTGAAGGCGCCCCATCCAAGCCTCTTGTCCATATCATAAGCATACATAAGGTAAAGTAAGCAAACTATAAGAGAGTAAGTAAGCGAAGCATATCAAAATTCAAGTCATAGTTTCCCTTAGGGGAATTACAACATCATAGTCCAATTCATGCCTCTACATCATGGAATCTTTGCGGGGACTAGAATATGTTACTAGCTCACCTGAAGATAGAATAATAATGAAAAATCATAAAGTCTCAACATAGAGAAGCATCATATAAAAGGACTTGTTCCTGAAACATGGGAATATATAATAGACGTAATCCAACAAAAGATTTGTTTTTTATGAATTGCTCATTGTAAATATTAAATCTAAATAAGTTGTATCTTGCTCAGACCAATAAATAGAGCTGAGGTTATAGTTAAAGCCGCTAATAGAAAACCAAAATAACTAGTTATAGTAAGCATGGAGAGGCTAAATTAAATTAAATATTTTCATTTTATACATATGTTTAAAAAGCACTAGCCTAAGTTTTAAATTTTGCAAAATAAAACTGGAGGGTAGACAAATCTCAATTTCAATTGAAAGAAAAAGTTGAATGAAAAGTTATTGATTTAGATATTATTATAGGTAGACAACACTAACAAAGATAAAGTTTCAGACATATAAAAGAAATTGATTCATCATCTGTAACATCTATCCATCCCGTAATTCAACCAATTCATTAGTAACTCTTGGGTAAACTATTCAACTAATAAGAGATGTATCATCTAACTTCATTCAAAAATAAACTAGAATGTCTATAGAATCAAAATAGAAATGATTTTTTAAGTTGATCATTTCTTAGATTCTGGTAAATTATATCAAATCCATTTTGATTTAAAGCGAACAGTTACCTTATAAAACTTTTTTTTGATTTTAATTTATGTTTAACTGTAAGGACCCGGACCTCGGGAGGCCTTAATGATACTTAAAAATTGAGTTTTCAAAGTTTTTGACTAAAGTGCCTATCCAGGGTCACTCCCACGAGCAGTGGTGAGGTCCACGAGCCATAGGGGCAACCATGAGTGACCCTTGGCTTTGTTTATGGCTTTAAATGGCTTAAGAAAGGGATTTAGGCTTGCTGGACCTCCATGGCACCTCCCACGGCTCATGGTCTTCATCACTGGCCGTGGAAGGGGCTCGTGGTCGGTGCCCCTGTCTTCAAGTCAAGAAATTAGCTTAGGCAGTTACCAGGGACCCTTGCACAGTTCATGTAACCCACCACAAATCGTGGTGGGGTCCTGTGAGGCCTATCTCTAAAATATTTTTCCAAGTATCAAATCAATATCTTGGAACTTGGATCTTTGTACGGGCACTTTTTATGGACTGTGAACCTTTGTATGGAATGTATGGATTCCATTGGAGGAACCTTGGTGAATTTTCAAAGTATGAAAGTACCATTTCGACAAGGAGTCACCCTCCACGGACACTTTACAGTCCGTGGAGCTCTGTAGAGCTCGTGAAGAGCTTTCGTGAAGATGCCCAAGTGACCTTTCAAGGTTCGTTCAATTGGGGATAGTATTTTAAACTCCCAAATAAGTCCTATGCTTTCCATATCTCTCCATGCACTCCATAATACTTAGTTCCTCATTCACTTGTTCAAAACACTTTTGGAATCCTCCTTTCAAGGTGTAATCGAATTATCTCCATGGAACCTTCAAGCTCAAGCTAAATTCACTTACAAGCTTTCAATCCAAGATTATTTATGTGGTTTAGGATCATCATGGGTCTCCTTTATCAAGACAAGTTCAAAGAAATTCTATTGGCTAAGGTTTTCATATAAGTCGATAGACGGATCAATGTTAAATGGTCATATCTCTTATCAAAAAAAGAACTGGGTGGCGTACACCTACCAAATCCAAGCCCTTTGAATTAGCTTTCCAACACATCCAGTTTCACCTTATTCTGAGTTCGTATCAAAAGGTTTTGCCTGCTTTCATAAAGTCTATCTATGCATGGGTCTATGCGAATTTTTAATTTCATTTCATTAATGGTCATTCCATAATTTTGGGTTATTCTAAGATTTTTTATGAACTTTTCACTATCCTAGACCTTTAAATCAGATCACACTCTTTCATTACAATTCGTCCTCATTAGAAAACATTAGACTCTAGAGAATTAATTCCTAAAGATTCCATTCAAGGAAGACCTTGAAGATTCAAGCTAGGATTTCAAGTGGGCTTTCAATTCAAGTCAAATCTATATTAATTCTTCTATTTTCAGCAAGGTATGTGAGGTATATTCATGATTATCTTCCAATCATGAAGACCAAAAATCTTATTTTCTCAAATTATATAAGTTTCAAGTATGATATTCAAATAGGTCTTTTAAATTAGTATTGATTTGATTAAATTAAGTTATGGACTATCTTTAATTGATGTTTTTAATATGATTTAAGCCCTATTATGTTGGATTACATTGATTTCATGAAGGTTTAAATATGTCTGTCCCTTTAATCTTTGAATCTATGCATGGGTAGTCTAACTTTTGTTTTAATTATGGATTTCCTTATGATTTAAGTATGAATTTATCTTATTATGCTATTTTAAATATAAATCTTTTACCTATGCTACTCTCTCATCATTCATGGCATATGCATGCATGACCATTGATTTTATGGAATTTTTGATGTGGGCTAAGACCAAATTATGATTATGACTATGTTTTCAACTAGCATGGATATGACAAGAATATGATCACATAATATCTATGATATGAATCTTTGAGAAATTATGGGTGTTTACACCAATATGTACAAGTATGAATGAGCTATTTCTATTCATGAAGTATGACATAAAAGTATGATTTGACTTTTTAGCCCAAGTATGTATGATTATGAAGTATGTTTGGCTTTTAAGCCTAAGTATGCATGATGAAGATTTGTAAAGACTTGTCCTCCTTTAAAAATCATGTATATGTATATGTATTTTTGTGAGATGTTAACCTAGCACCGAATGGGATGTGGAGGTGGGAGGCTATCCCCAAGGGTCTTTAATCCATTCTCATAACTACATGCCAGCGTAGGTATATGTTTATGCCTCTTTATGGGATGATTATAAAATATTTTTGAAATGACTGGGTCGTAAGGAAGGTGGCTGTCATATCAAAATAACCGGGTTGTAAGGTGTGATGTAGGCTACCCTTGGCAAGTAGTCTACCCTAATCTCGGCGTAGGGGCTTACGCATCAAGAGATTCATGTTATGGCTCGCATGGTCTTAGATGTCGGTTATGGTCACTTCCCAGTATGTTTAAGTATTATGGCATTCATGCATCATGAATTTCATGGAATATTGATATTATATTCTTTTCTATGTACTTCTTTCCATATATATATGTGCCCTTGTCATCTAACATTGATTTACAGGTTATTCATGTTCATATATAATGCATTCCTGCATACTTAGTATATTTATATGTACTAACGCATACTCTTTTCCCTACATGATCTAACCATGTAGGGACCAGAGACCATATCTATCCACCTCTTAATGGTTAGCTCTGATTCTCTTTAGGATTACTAGTGGCGAGTCATTCATTCTAAGGACAAGAACCACATTCTATCTACCTACTTTATGTTATGTCTATCTTATGTGTTTTATGTTGAGGGTGAGCCTGGGACATTTCTTGGCTCCCATCCTATTCTATGTATTAGAGGCATCGTTGGACATCATGAGATCCTCCGTATGTGTATGTTATGTTTATATTGGATTATTAGGATATGTATTATTCTATGATGATATGAGAATGATAAGATGTGAGAATGTTGAAAGTCCTAAGTCCGTTCCATCCCCATAGCATGAGTCATACTTACCCACCCTTTAGTCCTTATTTGCTATATGCTATGTGAATTCATGCAAATTCCTTTCCCTATGACATCCCCATAGCTTGAGTCTAAAGACCCAATTCCCTTAGAATTATGTGTTTTTTGATTAATTATGCGCTTTCAAATCGATGATGTGTAAATGGATGTTACGAGGCGTGTTTGGGGACTCTCGGGTTCCCATTCACCATGTCACTCCTAGACCCTAGGCTTGGGTCATGACATTAACTCATTAGATTTAGTAATATATTAATTTACATAATATCTTGAATGATGGAGATGAATTCTTGGTTTACATTAAAGAAGAAAGACATGTATATGTAATATTAGATATTGCCTAGTTCTAGTTATATATGAAATGAATTAAAGATATTATTTTACTACTCTAGGGGATTCTAATAGACTAGAAGTCCTTTGGGTCTCTTGTGACTATGAGTTGAATGAATAAATAGATGAAACCAAGAAATAATTCAACTAATAGTTCGAACCAAGAACAAGAAATAGAAGAATGTAAGTCGTATGGGTTCACAAAGACTCTATGGCTAAAACGTAAAAAAAGATATATTGAAGTAGTTTTGATGATTCATTAATCTTATTCTTCAATTCAAAGTTCTTAGTTACTTCGGTTGGATGAGTGCTAGCGAGGGAATAATTAATTCATAATGCATTGGTTGATTGTATCATTAACCATTCTGTTTATTTTGGTACAATGAATTTATCATGAATCCACTAATTTCTACTGCTTTCGTTATTTCTTCTAGATTGTCCGTAGGGATTGCTTCTATTGGACCTAAAGAAATAAGCGTTTCCACGACTCTGCCATCCAGTCAATTGAGGTTCCACAAACGATACTTCTTGATACTTTATTTGAAGTAGTTGTTCAAATTCATTATGATATGCAACTGAAACAAGTTCGTGCTAATGGTAAAAAGGGTGGTTAAACGTGGGGGTTGTTCTTATTTTACCGGAGGGATTTGAATTAGCTCCTCTTTGTATTTCTCCTGAGATGAAAGAAAAGATTAGAAATTTGTATTTTCAAAGCTATCTCCCCAATAAAAAATATTTGTGTGGCCCCTATCCCTGGTAAAAAATATAGTGAAATAACCTTCACTATTATTTCCCAGATCTTGCTACTAAGAAGGATGATCACTTCTTAAAATATCCTTTATACGTAGGCGGGAACAGGGGAAGGGGTCAAATTTATCCTAACGACAATAAGAATTATACAATTTATAATGCTACAATAACAAGTATAGTAAGTAAAATCATGGGAAATAACAAATAATCTTCAAAGCTCAACTCTAAATCTAGCCACGAAATGGTGGAATAGTCTCATCGTCGACTGCCTCTACATGGTTATATTATGTTGAAAAAGAAGTATGCATTCGTACATGGAATGCACTAAGTATGTACGTATGCTATGTATCAAGGAACATCATAACATAATATCAATATGAATAATCATAATCAATAGAGAGGTTCAGAGATGCTCGCCCATCTACCGGGATAGGAGAAAGAGAAGATCTCGACTAGGAGTCAGAGGGAATCTCTAGCGGATCTTTTCTAAGCCAGGAATCCTGGTTGAAAGGAATTCCTATAGCTCCAACAAATAAAGTAAAGAATCCTAATACAAATATTGGGAATAACATAGTATTGTCCGATTCATAAGGATAGGAAAAACCGCTTTCTGCTCAAAATGAGCAAGGACACAATATGAATGATCAATGCATATTTAAAACCATAAGCATCATTAAATCCTTTCATAATATAGCGTACATGTGTGGGAATAAGACCATAACCGATAATAAGACCATGCCAACTATTACATAGAATCCCAATATTTTCTCTACACCGAGCGAAGAAGGAGTCTATTTTGCCAAGATAGACTCTACCCTCATCCTATAAGCTCTATCCTAGCACAGTGAGAATCACATGAACATAAAAGATCCCACCCTTTAGGCTCTATCCTAGAATGGTGATTATCACATGAACATAATGCTAATTGGATCTAATAACTAGTATTATAGGTATATAATCATCAACCTACGGTGACAAGTAGTTATGAGACTTGACGATTTATATAAGGACCCATGAAAATAGTCCCCCTCACGCAAGCTCATTCATTGCTAAGTCATATCCCGTGGAATATATAATCATGCATATACATAGATTTTAACATAATTCATACTTTATCAAAATCATACTTTCATAACTTGTAAAATAGTCATCCTAACTTTTTAAAATATCTCATGTCATAAGAATAATCCATCTACATAACTTTCATATAGTATGGGTATACTCTCCATCTTAACATCATGATTAGGGCCTTAAGTCATCCTCATCATGATATCATCATCATCAACATCTTCTTCTTTTAAAATATATTTTTCATACTTAGAATCATATTCATAAATATCATAGATTTATCATAGGAAATTAGCGACATCTATGGGTTCATGAGAAATTGAGTTAAAATCATGAAATTAGATGAAAATCATAGAGGAATTATGTAATTGAAATCAATTTGAATCATTAGTAAAGGAACCCACATCAATTCAAAAAGCCCTAATCATCATATACTTAAAATTACTTTCCTTCACATAGAAATCATAAAGATCATAAAATCCTTCATAATTCATGCATAAATAGGTATAATCATCATGTAGGAATTATAATCCAACTGTTTGGAATCAAATCATAAAAACCCATAGAAATCCATGCTTAAACTTTCAGAAAAGGGGAGAATTGAGTTGGGCTTCATGAATGAATCTAGTCCATGAATGAAATCCTACATACCTCAAGTAAGAACCCCTAAATTTGAAGAATAAATTCTGGAAATTCCTTAGCCAAGCTTTCAAACCCGAGCTTCAATGGAGAGAATCCTTAGAGAGAGAATTTTTGGAACTTTGGGAGAGATTTTGATAGTGAATGAGTTAGAAGGAAATAGGAATAGGTTTTATTGGGTTTGAGTCAGTTAAGTTAGTTAGGAGGGTCAAAATAATGTAGTTTAGGAGTTGAACGAATTAGAAATAACTAAAAAGCCCTTCATTTAAAATTGCCAAAGCCATTCACGAGACCCCATTCATGGGCCGTAATCCAATCCATGAGTTATACTTTTTCCTTGTGGACTGTGTTGTATCAAAAATTTAACTACTGGAATTTGTATCTTGAAATCACAAAACATCACCTACAATTCGTAGTCCTTTTTATGGGCCATAATAACCCTTCGTAGATGGACCTCCAAACTTAGAAAATTTCTCGTTCTTAGGTGTCCTATCAACGATTCATACCATGGGCCGTGGTTCCATTCATAACTCATCCTGTTCATCGTGAAGTGGATTCTAGAAACTTAACATTTTAAACTTTTTGGACTCAGGTCCACAAGACCTTTCTACTACTCGTGGTTCAATCCACGAGCCGTAGATTGGCTCATGAAACCATCCAGTTTCATAATTTTTGCAACTTTTCATTTTCTAGACCTTTCAACATGCTGGGTTTTAAAATATGTTCCCCTTGGGATCATTCATCCTAGAATAAGACAGAATCAAGAATGAGTAGAGTAGAAACATAACCAACCTATTAAGAATGAAAAAAATACAACCTAAACATCTGTAGCACCTCTCAAAATGCCTTCACATGACCCCATGAATAAAACCTTGCGTATCTTATTATCTGTATTCTTTTTGGAAAATTCGAGGCTACATTCTTTTTTAAGAGGTAAAATTGTGTGGGAAAATGGTCTCTTTTGATTTTTAGATTAAACGTATCGAAAAATAATTTTTCCTAAGAAATTGCTTATCCAAAAAGATACATGACCAATCTGCGTCGCGAAGGGGGTCCCGTTATGTGCAAAATTGATCTACACGCATTCCCAGGTCAAAATGAGATAAATTGAATTTTGCAAAAAATTAAACTATGGTGAGATGAGTCCCGTCGTGGATTTGTTCCCTGTTCAAATTTTTCCTTTATATTCTTGCACTAAGTGAAAAAGTCTTAGACTTTCCCCTAAGCCTGTTTAAATGATTTTGAGAGATTTTTGGCACCAAAATTCATTCTATAAATTGTTTTTAACCCTAATTTAATCCCATTCTTTCACTAACTCATTACAAAAATTCTCTCTGTAGTTAACTCTCAAGAGCTTTTTCTCTTCCAAGCAAAACTCCATTGAAAATCAAGTGAAGCAAAATCTTCCATTTTTCTTCAATATTTTTAGGTTAAATACTTAAGGTATGTGAGATTCATTCATAGAAATCATTCTTCTATGGAGTCCCTTCTGAATTCTATAATTTTATCCTAATTCAATTATGAAATTGTATGGATTTTTCTCTACTTCTACTCCAATTCTTCAATTAAGAATGAGATGATGACTATTTATCTATTTAATTATGAATTTGAGTTAATCACACGAGATTAATGAGTTTTACCATGAATGATTTCAAGTATATGATAATTAGAACCTTTTTAAATTGATGTGGGTTACTTTATAAATTATTCAATGTGATTTCAATTTCATGATTCTTACATGAATTTTATCTAATTGCATGATTTTAACTCAATAATTCATGAATTCACACATGGACCTAGTTTCCTTTGATAAAGTTATGACTTTTATGAACATGATCATAAGCATGGAAGTATGACCTTATGATGGTGATTTTATAATAATGATATTCCGATGATGATGAGGGTAATCTTAAATCCCAATGTTCATGATGATGATGATAAGATGGTGAGTATACTCACACTATATAAAAAGTTATTTAGATGGACTATTCCTATGAGATGATGAGGTCATGTTGACTATTTTACAAGCTATGAAAGTATTATTTTGGTAAAGTATGAATTATTATGATGTCTAGGTATATTCATGATTATGTATTTCATGGGATATGACTTAGCACCGAGAGGACATTGGTAGGTTCTATTGTCCCATAACTATGTGCCATCATAGAAACAATGTTTATGTTTGTATGTCTTAAAGATGTTCTAATGGATCCATATAGATTTTAATGGACACTCCTCATGCTAGAATAGAGCATAAATAGTGGGGGTGAAATGATGGGTTCCATGCTAGGATAGAGCCTATAGGGTGAGGATCGGGTCTACCTTTAAAAAGTAGACTTCTCTTTCACTCGGTGTAGAGGTAACATTGGGATTTCACGTAATAGTATGCATGGTCTTAATATCAGTTATGGTCTTATTCCCACATATATATGTCTACTAGGATGTGAAATATTTTATGATGCTTCTACATATGATTTTAAATGTTGCATTGTTCTTGCATATCTTGTCCTTGATCCATTTCTTATGTCTACGCATATTTCTATTATGCATGATATTTATTGATATATTGCATTTATACTAACTTAGTACATTCCAACGTACTAATGTATACTCTTGCCTAAATGATATCACCATGTAGGGGTAGATGATGGTACTACTCCTTATTATTATGGCTTGTTTTTGGATACTTTCTATTGAATATTAGTGAGTTCCCTTTGTTCGGGGACAAGCCTTTATGTTTCTTGCTGATGACATTTTTCTAAGACTTTTGTAATTTGCTAATATGTAGGGTGATCTAGTAAAGCTATGTTCTAGTCCCCATCAAGATCTATGATGTAGAGGTATGGTTTAGACACTATGTTGATGTAATTCCCTATAATAGGAACTATTGATTCTTATGATACTATGTTTCGCTTGCTTACTCTTACAAATGCTTGTTTTACCTTATGTATGCTTATGATATAAGCTAAATGCTTGGATAGGACACTTTCGGGTGTTACATTTGCCTTGTCACAAGTAGGCCTTAGGTTTGGGTCATAACAAATTTAGTATCAGAGCACAAAGTTTGAAAGCATCCTAGGGAGTCCAACATATCGCATCTAGTAGAGACTTATTGATACGTGTGAAACACGCCACATCCATGAATAGGAGGATATGAGATGTTTAGGAAATCTTCACTTCTTTGTGATCTATGCCATGCTTTTAAGACTCTTTCCCTCTAATGCTTGTCCTTTGAAATTTTCAGAGAATGGTTCCACAATATACTCCATTACCTAGGGGAGTTGATGCTAATAAGGTCCATACTCCTCTGGCTCCCCAAGTTCCTTAAGACTCTTAAGTTGACCAAGTCACTAATGATGAGTTTAGGGCTGCTATCACTATGTTGGCTCAAGTTGTTTCCTCTCCAAAGACTCCTACCCCAGCTTCTACGGTGCGGGATTTTACTAGGATGAATCCCTCAAAGTTCCATGGTTCCAAAGTAGGTGAGGACCCACAAGAGTTTATTGATGAAGATTACAAAGTAGTTGATATTATAGGGGTGTCTTCTGAAGAGAAAACAGAGTTGGTGGCGTACCAACTTAAGGGAGTTTCTATCATGACCTGAAGGTAAGGCCTAGATGTGACATGGTGAAAGAGAACCTGAGAGTTCTCACTCAATCCATCCAAGCATCATTGTATACATCATTTGTTCGGAAGCACGTAACAATATTGATAGCACATAATTCTAAGGGATTTCGGGACTTTGGACTCAAGCTATGGGGATGTCATCGGGAATGGGATTATCATGAATCACATAGCACATAATAATTACATTCTCAGGGGCGGGTAAGTAGGACTCAAGATATGGGGACAAAGAGGGGCTTGGGACTTTCCACATAAGCACATTCTCAGCCAATAACCCATAATAGTATAAACATGATAATAACAAAGCGTAAATAGTCAAAGCATCTCATATAGGCACATAATACGGTGTACAATAGAGTTTTATAAGTCCAAAAATGCCTCTACATAAAATAAGACGGGGCCACGCCATATTCTAGGCTCACCCTCAAGTCATAAGATAATGTAAGACATAATAAAACATAAGGTAGAGGAAGGTGGGTTTTGCCCTTGAAGTATAGGGCTCACCACTAGCAATAGATCCGAAATCTCTTCTAAGTGTCCAAAGGTGGATGAGTGTCATCTCCAGTCCCTACATGGTTAGATCATGTAGACAAAGAGTATGGGTTAGCACATAAAAGGCACTAAGTATGCGGGAATGCCATACACATGAACATGAACCTATCACATAAACTAGATGATAAGGGCACATGTATATATATAGAAGGAATATATAAGCAAGAAAGAATATTATATCAATATGCCATGAAGTCCATGATGCATGAATGCAAACCTACATATTCATAGCGGGGATGCGACCTCAAGCGACAACAAGAGAGACCAAGTGAGCTACTACTTAGAATTGGACAACTTGCCAGGTAGGTCCCAAGTCACCCTAAACAGGGGAAACAAAACAAATCATCCCACCATGGGAGAAATTCCATGTTGGCACATGGTTTGACGGAAAAGAGTATGGACCCTTGGAGATAGTCTACCCCGACTCCAATACCTCGGTGCTCAGTCTTATTCCACGGGAATACATATACATATACAAGCTTTCAAATGGTGGTTCAATACTTTGAATCAATGCCAATGCAAAATTGGGCTAAAAAGCCAAATCATTATTCAAGCCTTTCCATAATTAGGCTCAAAGGCCGAACAAGAGTCCAAGTACCAAATCCAAGATCAATGCATAGGAGTAGCTCATTCTAACAAGTGCAAGATGGTGTAAACATCCAATATTCTCATAGAACCAAGTCAAGACAAGTTGTGATCACATTCTAGTCATATCCCATGTCTTACCAAGATCAAGTCAAGTCAAGTCAAGTCAAGTGGGTCAAAGCCCATATCAAGAGTTTCATCAAGTCAAGTCTCTATGCTCATTAATGGAAATGCATGAATGATCAATGAATACCATGGGTAACTGATATCAACATATAAATTATCATAATAAAATAGATTCATAATTAAAGCATAAGAAAATCAATAATTAAAATCATAATTCATACTACCCATGCTTGAATTGAAGACTTTAAAGGGACATGCATATTTGAACCTTCATAAATCCAATGGAATTCAACAAATTAAGGCTTAATTCACCTTAAAATCAATAACTAAATACAACCCATACTTCAATTTAATCAAATCACTCATAATTTAAAAGACCCAATTTCAAAGTAAGTAAAATTCATGAAAATTAAAGAAGAGGAGTTTTTGGGTCTTCATTGTTGAAAGGGGAACCATGAATCAATCCCACATATCTTGATAACTAAGAAGAACAAGAAGAATTTCATGAAGAATTGAGACTTGCTTTGATTTCCAAGCCTAGTCTTTAATGGAGCTTGAGAGTAATTGAATGAAATTGAAGGGATTTGAATTGGATGAGAGTGAAAAGGACTAAATCAAAAGTTTAGGAGGACTTAAAAATGCTAAAATGATCATAGGAATAGTAAAAAATTACAATTAAACCATTAATAAAATGAGGAAGAAAAACTAGAAACGTCATTGACGAAGTACACTACATGGACCGTGTAGTGACTTATGGTCTGTGAGCCCAGCTGTGAGGCCTCACATGAAGACGAGCATCAATCTAGCAACGGATAGGAAAATTTGAAACGTCACCCATACGGTCAACTACACAGACCATGATGGTCCTTACGATCCGTGAGCCTCTCCCGTGAAGCCACACTTAGAAACAATTTTGCCCTCAAAGATTCCATACTTAGAAAAATTCTCCTCTCAGGACCACATGGCCAAGCACATGAGTCGTGAGTCTCCACACGGACCATGAGGTGGTCCGTGGGGCCTCCCTTAGCTCAGAGCCTTAGATTCTGGATGATACACCACGCGGACACACTCACGGGTCTTGAGACTCCACACGACACGTGAACCCCACCTTTAAGTCGACGCAATTTCCAAAATGTTAACCTTATACATAGAATCAATCCGTAGGCCAAGGGCATCCCGAAACACTTTACCACGCCTTGTGGGAGGTCACACGGCCTGCCTCATGGACCATGAGGCCCTACACAACCCTTGAGCCTACAGGGAGGCAGTGCCTTAGCTAATTCTCTACTTCCCTTTTCTAGAATGCTTCCCCGGTGTAGACAGTCTCACTGTAAGGGCGATAACTCCCACATCCGGACTCCAAATCGAGTGAAACCAAGTGTGTTAGGAAGATAACTCAAAGAGTTTAAATTAGATAGGTCGTAACTTACACAGTTCATCCTTTACCAAGAGATATGGCTATTTATAGTCAGTACTCCCATGAGACATCAAGCAAAACTCAACCAATGTGATTTCTTCTAAGAGGGTCATGTAAGAGAGATTCAGAAAACTCATAAGCTAACCAAAATTGGTTCAAATAAGGCCTCAATTAACATCACAAAGTTTAAAAATTTCTGGGTTGTTATAATTTCTTAAGTTTGGTTCATGTAATAGAAATCTAAGAGAAGTGATGAGGAAGGGTCTATTGATTAGGAGGTCTTCAAGGACATTTTATTGATCATTTATTTCCCCTTGAGTTAAGAAAAGTGAAAGTGTTAGAGTTTATGAATTTGAAACAAGGTGCTATGAGTGTGAGGGAGTATGCCCTCAAATTCACAGTGTTGTTTGAATATGCCCCTTCTCTTGTAGCCGATCCAAGATCCCGAATAAATAAAGTTTTCTCGGGTGTGTTCAATTTGGTGAAAATAGAGTGCAAGATAGAATTTCTTTGTATAAATATAGATATTTCTAGACTTATGACCTATTCCAAACAAATAGAAAGTGAGAAGCTTCAAAGGATGGAGGTGAGGGAGTCCAAGAAGGCTAGGTTTGATTGTAGCTTTTCTCATGCCAAGTACGGTGGTAGCCATTTCCATCAAGGCCAAGGATCATCTAAAAGTACTAACCAAGGGTTTAGGGTGCCTACTCTTAAGGCACAAGGTTATGTTGCTAAGGGTGGTGCTATTCCCCCTAGGTGTCCCAAGTGTGGGAGGAACCATGGGGGTAATTTTTTGAGAGGTACTAATGCTTGTTTTTGATGTGGGAAGATAGGGCACAAGATTTCTACGTGTCCCAATGTTGCCACTAAGGGAAAGGAAGGGTAACCTCAAAGTCAAAGGGCTCATAAAGGACAAATTCCACAAGGTTCCCAAGCTCAAAGTGGTAGACCCCATGGTAAATGTTCTATGCTCTTCATGCTAGACAAGAAACTGAAGAGTCTCCCAATATGGTTAAGAGTATTTGACTTTGATGCATATGCTTTACTTGGTCCCGATGCCAATATGCCTTTTGTTACTCCTTACTTTACCATAAAGTTTGATGTGCCTCCCTATGTCTTGAATGAGCTATATTCAATCTATAATTAAGTTGGTGAGTCAGTTTTGGCTAAGAAAGTCTATAGAAATTTTCCCATTATGGTATTGCATAAAGATTTTCCATATGATCTTGTTGAGCTTGACATGACTGATTTTGATGTTCTTTTGGGTATGCTAGTTACATGCATCTTATGTCTCTATTGATTGTAGAACCCGTAGGTTCAAATTCTAAGTTCATAATGAGACTATTATTGAATAGAAAGAAACCAATTTAGTGTTTAAGGGTAAATTCATCTCCTACATGAAATTTAGGAAAATGATTTCTAAGGGATGCATATATCATGTTGTCTGGTTTAGGGATGTGGAGTCTGAAATTCCTGCTCTTGATCTGTTTCCATAGTTAATGAATTCCCCAATCTATTTCCTAATGAGTTGCTCGGTATTCCTCCTGAGAAGGAAATTGACTTTGGCATTGCTTTTCTACCCAATATTCAACCTATTTTTATTCCCCCATACTGAATGGCCCTAGCAGAATTGAAGGAATTAAAGGAGAAACTGAGGGATTTGCTTAATAAAGGGTTTATAAGACCTAGTGTGTCTCCATGGGGGCTCTCGTATTATTTATGAGGAAGAAGGATGGTTACTTAGGATGTGTGTGGCTTATCGACAATTGAACAAGGTGACTATTAAAAAGAAGTATCTATTTCTAAGGATTGATTATCTATTTGACCAATTACAATGTGCTAGTTATTTCTCCAAAATTGATCTTTGGTTTGAATATCGTTAATTGAGGGTGAAAGAGAGTGATATTCCCAAGATGGATTTGCGGATAAGGTATGGATATTATGAGTTATTGATTATGTCATTTAGGTTGACAAATGCCCTCACTATCTTTATGGATTTGATGAATTGAATTTTTAAGCTCCATCTAGACATATTTGTGGTAGTCATTAATAATATATTGATTTACTCCCGTAGTAAATAGGAACATATGGGTCACTTGATAATAGTATTGCAAACCTTCAGAGATAAGAAATTATTTGCCACATTTACGAAATGTGAATTTTGGTTGAGGGGGTGGCATTTATTGGTTATATTGTGTCCGATGATGGTGTTATGGTTAATCCAAAGAAATGGAGGTGGTGAAGAATTAGCCTAGACCATTGCTTCCTTTGAGTATTAGGAGTTTCTTAAGTTTGGCTAGATATTTATAGGAGATTTTTTGAAGGATTATCCTCTATTACATCACCTTTGACTAGATTGACCCAAAAGAAGGTGAAATTCCAATGGTTGGATGAATGTGAAAGGAGTTTTCAAACATTGAAGGATCGTCTTACTTTGGACCCTATCTTAACATTATTAGAAGGTTTGGATGGATTTGTTGTTTATTGTGATGCTTCACGTTTGGGATTAGGTTGTGTATTGATTCAACATGGAAAAGTCATTGACTATGCTTCAAGGCAATTGAAGGTTCATGAAAAGAACTACCCTACGCATGATCTTGAATTATTGTCCATTGTGTTTGCATTGAGATATAACCTCATTATCTTTATGGGGTGCATGTTGATGCATTTTCTGACCATAAGAACTTGGAATATGTTTTTAGGCAAAGGAACTTCAACCTTAGGCAAAGACGATGGCTAGAATTACTTAAGGACTATAATATGAGTGTGTTGTATCATTTGGATAAACAAAATCTTATGGACGATGCTCTTAGTAGGGTGTCTATGGGAAGTATGGCTCATGTTGAGAAAGAAATGAAGGAATTGGTGAAAGATATTCACCGATTGGCCCGATTGGGCATAAGATTGAGTAATTCATATTTGGGTAACATTTTTGTGCATAATGGATCAGAATCATCATTGATAGAGAGTCTTAAGGCATCCTAGTACATGGATCCAACATTTGTGAAGTTGAAGAAGTTGGTGGTTGATAAGAAGGTTTAGATTGTTTCACAAGGGAGAGATAGAGTATTTCATTATCAAGGTTGGTTGTGTGTTTCGAATGTTGATGGATTAAAAGAAATAATATTAAGTGAAGTCTGTAGCTCATAGTATTCTATTCACCCCAGACCCTCCAAAATGTATAGAGATTAAAGGGAAGTATGTTGGTGGAATGGTATGAAGAAAGATGTAGCAAAGTTTGTGGCGAAATACCCAAATTGCCAACAAGTGAAAGTTGAACATCAAAGACCAGGAGGTCTAGCCCAAGATATTAATATTCCTATATATAAATGGGAAGATACATGGATTTCATTACGGGTTTGCCTAAGACTAGAAGGAAATTTAATTCTATATTGGTGCTTGTTGATATAATGTCAAAATCAGTCCATTTTCTACCCGTTAAGACTTCTTATGGAGCAGAAGACTATGCCAACATATACATTAAGGAATTAATAAGACTTCATGGTGTGCCTTTGTCCATAATCTTGGATCGTGGCACTAAATTCACTTCACACTATTGGAGGTCTTTTCAAAGGAGTCTTGGTACTAAGGTAAAATTATGCACCGCATTTCATCCCCAAACAGATGGGCAAGCTAAAAGAACAATTCAAAAATTGGAAGATATGTCGAGTAAATGTGTACTTGACTTTAAGGGAAATTGGTATGATCATCTACCATTGATCGAATTTTCATACAATAATAGCTATAATTTAAGAATTGAGACAATACCTTTTGAGGCTTTATATGGGAGGAGATGTAGGTCTCCGACAAGGTTGTTTAAGGTTGGAGAGATGTCTTTGATTGGTCCCGATTTGGTACTTGAGGCTATAGAAAACGTGAGACTTATAAGGGAAAGGTTGAAAACAACCCAAAGTTGCCAAAAGTCATATCCAATGTTAGAAAAAGGGATCTTGAATTTGATGTGGATGATTGGGTATATTTAAAGGTATCACCCATGAAAGGTGTTGTACAATTTGGCAAGAAGGTCAAGTTAATCCCTAGGTATGTAGTGCCTTATAAAATCTTGGAGGGGATTGGTAAGGTTGCTTACAAGTTGGATTTACCAATGGAGTTGTCATTGGGTAATCCATGTGTCAATATTGAAGAAATGTATTGGTGATCAAAATATTGTTGTACCTTTGAATGACATGAGCCTTGAAGATGATTTAACCTATGAGGAAGTTCCAGTTGAGATTTTGGACCGAGAAGTAAAAGAGTGAGAAACAAGGAAGTTACATCCATCAAAGTTTTATGGAGAAATCAACAAGTTGAAAGTGCAACATGGGAAGTGGAGGAGGACATGATGAAACAATACCCTTACCTCCTTCCTTCTAATCAATCTTAAGATACTTAGTCACTCATGCTCAGTCCCTTCAAGCTTTTAAGAGTCTATCCCTCTATGTGACATTGCATGCATGCAAACTCACAAAAATGATTTATAAAGACTCATTATGGAATTTATGATGTAATATGAGTTACACACTCTACTCTACTTAAGCTTACCTTGATCCCATTCGAAGATGAATATTCCCATGGGGAAGATATTGTAACACCTCTCAAAATGCCTTCACACAACGCCATGAATGTAACCTTGCATATCTCATTATTCATAATCTTTTTGGGAAATTTGAGGTTGAATTCTTGTTCAGGAGGCAAAATTATGTGGGAAAATGGTCTATTTATATTTTTAGATTGATAGTATAAAAAAGTAATTTTTCATAAGAAATTGCTTATCCCGAAAGGTACACGACCAATCAACATCGCGGAGAGGGTTCTGTTATGTACAAAAGTGATTTACATGCATTCCTAGGTCAAAATGAGAAAACAAATTAACTTTCGCAAAAGGATGAACTATCGTGAAATGAGTCCGCGTCACGGACTTGTTCCTTGATAGTTCAAATTTTTCCTTAAAATTTCTGCACTAAGTGAAAAAGCCTTAGACTTTTTGCTAAGCCTATTTAAATGATTTTGGGTGATTTTTAGCACCAAAATTCATTCTATAAATTGTCTTTAACCTCAAATTAATCCCATTCTTTCACTATTCACTCATTACAAAAATTCGCTCTCTAAATTAACTTTCAAGGGCTTTCTTCTCCTCCAAGCAAAACTCTATTGAAGATCAAGTGAAGGAAAATCCTACATTTTTCTTCACGTTTTTTAGGTCAAATACTTAAGGTATATGAGATTCATTCATAGAAACCTTTTTTCTATGGAGTCCCTTCTGAATTCTCAAATTTTATCCTAATTCAATAATGAAATTGTATGAGTTTTTCTCTACTTCTACTCTGATTCTTCAATTAAGAATAAGATGATGATAGTTGATCTATCCTACTATGAATTCAAGTTAATTGCATGAAATTGATGATTTCTATGAATGATTTCAAGTATATGATGATTAGGACTTTTTGAAATTGATATGGGTTCCTTTATAAATGATTCAATGTGATTTCAATTTGATGATTCCTATATGATTTGCGTCTAATTGCATGATTTTAACTCAATTATTCATGAACCCACACATGGCCCCAGTTTCCCTATGATAAAGCTATGACTTTTATGAATATGATCTTAAGCATGAACGTATGAACTTATGATGGTGCTTTTATGATAATCATAATGATGTTACGATGATGCTGATGAGGGTAATCTAAAATCCTAATATTCATGATGACGAAGATAAAATGGGGAGTATACCCACACTATATGAAATGCTATTTAGATGGACTATTTCTATAATATGATGAGGTCATGCTGACTATTTTACAAGCTATAAAAGTATTATTTTGATAAAGTATGAATAATTATGATGTCTATGTATATGCATGATTATATATTTCATGGGATATGACTTAACACCGAGAGAGCATTGGTAGGTTCTATTATCCCATAACTGTGTGCCACCATAGGAATGATATTTATGTTTATATGTCGTAAAGGTGTTCTAATGAATCCATATTGATTTTAATGGATACTCACCGTGCTAGGATAGAGATTAAATGGTGGGGTCAAATGATGGTTTCTCTCCATGTTAGGATAGAGCCTTTAGGGTGAGGATCGGGTCTACCTTGTCAAAGTAGACTCCTCTTTCTCTCAATGTAGAGGGAACATCTGGATTCCATGTAATAGTTCGCATGGTCTTAATATCGATTATGGTTAAAATGTTTTATGATTCCTCCACATATTATTTTAAATGTTGCATTTTTCATGCATATCTTGTTCTTGCTCCATTGCTTATGTCTATGCATGTTTCTATTATGTATGATATTTATTGATACATTGCATTCTTACATACTTAGTCCATTCCAACATACTAATGTATACTCTTTCCTACATGATATCACCATGTAGAGGACGACGGTGATACTACTCCTCATTATTGTGGCTAGCTTTTGGATACATTCTATTGAAGATTGGTGAGTTCCCTTGGTTCGGGGCAAGCCCTTATGTGTCTTGCTTATGATGTTGTTCTAAGACTTTTGTATTTTGCTAATCTTAAGAGTGACCTAGTAAAGCTATGTTCTAGTCCCCACCAAGATCTATGATGCAGAGGCATATTTTGAACACTATGTGTCATGACCCAAGCCTAGACCTAGGTGTAACACGGCGAATGGGGAACTCAAAGGTACCCCAAATAAGCCTCTTAAGCATACATGACACATCCTTGGTTGCGAAAGAAAACTTTTAACAACGGACACATAAATCTAGAGGAAATGGGACTTTGGACTCAAGCTATGGGTATGTCCTAGGGAAAAGGATTAGCATGGATCACATAGAAAATAAAATCTAAGGGGCGGGTAAGTATGAATCATGGTATGCGGGCAATTAGGCACTTGGGACTTCCATCTCATCAATAACGTACAACAAGCATAAGAAGGGAATAAGGGACTAAGGGAAGTCTTCCATAAATACAGAGGCATAATAGGAGTCGAGCTCACATCATATAATTAATATCCAACAATACCTCTACTATGAATGGAACAGGGGACAAGATATCTCCCGGGCTCACCTCAAAAGATTAATATCCATAATTAGAAAAGTCTTAACAAAGTATGAAAGTAAATTGTTATTGTTCCAAAAGTGGAGAACTTACCAAAAGGAAATCTTTAACCGAGCCATCTTTCCATGTGGAGGAAGATGAATAGGAGCTCCGGTCCCTACATGGTTATATCATGTAGGCAAAAAGTATGCATCAGTACTTGAAATGTACTACGTGTGCGGGGTATAATGCAATAAGGAACATAAGCTATAATTAAAAATTATGCATAATCATAATCAATAGTTATAAGCGTAATATGTCATGAATGCTCAATGTCTTAGGAAATATGTGCATGAAGAATCATCAATTAACATATTGCATCATATATATGAGGAAAAGGACCATAACCGACATGTAAGACCAAGCAAGCTACTACTTGGAATTTCGATGTTCACTCCACACCAGATATGGAGTGAGCTACTTTGCCAAGGTAGACTAAACACTATCCTTACGAAATAGCCTTTTTGGAAAGTGTCACAACCTTATGGAATAGCCTTTTTGGTGGATTTCACATGATACCCTTACTTTACGACATGACCTTTTAAGCAGGTACAAGCCCATATAGGGAAATCAATAGCATGAACCTATAGTGGCACATAGTTTAGGGATAATGAGAGACTACCAAGGTCCTCTCGGTGCTAGGTCAAAATACCATGGAATACTTGAATTACAATCATAGTCATATTATTAATAGTATCAAAACATCACAATTTCATTCTTGGAGTAGCTCATTAAAACATAGCTTATAGCATCAAGATAGGGCATTTCATCATTCTTGTCATTTGTATCATGCTCTTGAGCTCATAGCTTACTTGTTGACCCTCACAATAGTCTCAACCTGCATAGCATATGTATTTTGCCATAAGGCATTCATCATATAAGAGTTTTGACATGTATTTGTAATCAAATCATGGTGGGTTCATGTACATAAATCCTAAAACCATACAATTCAAGGATATATGACATGAGAGGAGTAAAATAAGATCACTTGAGCATTATTCAAAATAACCACCAATACATAATAAGACTTGACTTAGGTATCATCAAACCCTCATAAAATCCATAAATTTCACATAATATTTCTATGCAATATTAAGTGCAAAGGTTAAATACCACAAATTACTTCATAAAATCATCATATAAAATTACTCATGGAAACATCCATGAATTTCCATAACTTGAAAATAGATGAAGAAAATAATTTGTTGAGCTTTGTGGAGGAAAGGTCTTCATAAATAAAAATCCACATACTTTGGTGTTATTTAATGGAAGAAATCTGACTTTGGAAGTGAGGAATCCAAAACCCTAGTTTGGCCTCTTCTGTAAAAAGCCTTGAAGAACTTGGGAGTCTTTTGGAGGAATTTAGACTTAGGAATATTATGAATGAAGGGGAATGAGATAGATTAGGGTTGTATAAGGATGATAATGGGTCATTTGGAGGCTTGAACAATGTGGTATAGGTATATAATAATAGGAAATGTCAAAATTCCCTCTTTACAAATTTGCAAGACAGGACTACGAGACCCCGATTACGGGCCGTGGTAAAGTCAACGGGTCGTGGAATTAGGGTTTCATCTGGTAACATTTTGAATCCTCAAAAACTGTCTCTGAATCTCAATCTATGACTGGACATATGACTCGTAAGTGAAGATACAGGCCATCTTATATCTCGTATACTCAACTTGAAAAATCATCATTTTTACCAAGTCTAGCAGTCACTTCACGAGCATAAGATATGGACCGTGGGTCCACTTACGGCATGTAGGCCCTTTCTTAAAACCCACTGATACTTGAAAAATTCCAAATTTCATTTCTTTGGTACTTTACACCTTCCAACATGTGAAGCCTTACAATATCTCCCCCTTGGAAATATTCGTCCCTGATTGTGCTAAAAGCAAGCTCTAAGGAATAGATTACATACATCATATGCAAAATGTAACATATACATCATGATTTATTTTCAAACCATGCTACAAATTACATTGGTAATGCAACCTCAAAACCACATAATCATGCATAAATGACATGCAAAGGTGGGGCGGTTCTCAAATAGAATAAAATCATTGTACCTTAAGCTTGACTAGAATGGAAAGATAGGGGTATCACTTCTTCATATCGGTTTGCGCTTCCTAAGTAGAACTCTCCACTTATTGGTTCCCCCAAAGAACTTAGACAGATACAACATCTTTATTTCTCAACTTTTTCACTTGCCTATCCAAGATTTCCATTGGGACTTCCTCATAAGTCAAATTCTCTTCTACATTAACCACCTCTAAGGGTACAATGGAATTAGGATCCCCAATACACTTCCTCAACATAGCGACATGGATGACCAGATGAATCATACTTATTTCCATAGGCAACTCCAATTCGTATGTAACTTTATCAACACGTCTTAAGATCTGATAAAGCCCTACATACCTTGGGCTTAATTTACCCTTCTTGTCGAACCGGACAACACCCTACATGGGTGAGACCTTAAAATACACCCAATCATCAACACCAAACTCAAAATCCCTTCTCCTCACATCAGAGTAGGAATTTTACCTACTTTGAGCCATATTCAATCTTTCCCTTATCAATCTCATTTTCTCTAAATCTTCCATAACTAAATCTGAACCTAAACAAGGTTATCTCTCCCACTTCAAACCACCCAACCGGGGATCAATAACACCTACCATATAGATCTTCAAAGGGAGCCATCCCCATGCTAGAGTGATATCTATTGTTATAAGCTTATTCAATAAGTGGAAGATATTCATCCCAACTACCTTTAAACTCCAAGACACACGACCTAAGCATATCCTCAAGAGTATGAATAGTTTTTTTGGCTTGACCATCCATTTATACATGAAAGGCCGTGCTAAGCTTAATTTTTGTACCAAGGCCTCTTTGGAAAGATCTCCAAAAGTGTGATGTAAATTTAGCACCATGATCCAATATAATAGCCATTAGGACTCCATGCAATCTAACCAACTCATGAATATACAACTTGGCATAATCTTTGGCACCATAAGTTATTTTAACCTGTAGGAAGTGAGCCGACTTTGTCATTCTATTGACAATCACCCAAATGGAATCAAAGTGCTTTCTGGCCTTTGGAAACTCAACCACAAAATTCATGTTGATTTCATCCCACTTTCAAGTGGGGATCTCAATATCTTGGGCTAGGCCACCTGGCCTTTGATGTTTGGCTTCGACTTGTTGGCAAGTATGGTAACTGACTACAAACTTGACAATGTCTATTCTCATACCACCCCACCAATACACTTCCCTCAAATCTTTGTGATACACTTTTCTTAAATCTCTATACATCTTTGTAGAACTGGGGTGAACGGAATAAAATGAATTATGAGCTTCATTCAAGATCAAGTCCCTCAATCCATCAACATTGAGCACACATAACCTACCTTGGTACCTAAGGAAATCATCTCCTCCTTAGAAGAAAATCTTCACCTTGCCATCGTTTACCAATGACTTCAATTCCACCAAAGCGGGGTTAAGGTATTGTTTAGATTTGACTTCTTCAACAAAGCAAGACTTCGAGCCGTCAACAACTACCATACCTTCATTTTTGGCCTCATCCAACCGAATTCTCAATCTAGCCAATCAGTGAACTTTTCTTGAAAATTCCTTCTTACCATCATCAATATGAGCCTACTCTCTATGAACAATCTACTTAGAGCATCGACCACAACATTAGCCTTTCTGGGGTGATAGGGCACACTTATTTCATAATCTTTAAGGTGTTCTAACCACCTTATTTGCCTCAAATTAAGGTCTCTTTGAGTAAACACATATTGGAGACTCTTGTGGTCAGTGAACCCATCAACATGAACCCCATATAAATAGTGATGCCATATATTCAAGGATAATACCACGACTGCTAATTCAAGATCATGGATGGGATAATTACGCTCATGCACCTTTAGTTTCCTAGAAGAATAGGCAATAACCTTGCCACTTTGCATCAATACACACCCTAAACCAATTCTTGAAGCATCACAATAAACCATAAACCTTTCTAACCCTTTTGGTAGAGCCAAAATAGGAGAAAATGTAAAATTTTCTTTCAATTCTCGGAAACTTCTTTCACATTCATTGGTCCACACAAATTTGGCCTTCTTTTGTGTCATATTTGTCAAAAGGAAACAATTGAAAATAAACCCTTAACAAATCTCTGGTAGTACCCCGCCAAGCCTAAGAAACTCCTAATATCCTTTGGAGTTAAGGGTCTAGGCCAATTTCTTAGCACCTCTATCTTTTTTGGATCTATTTTAATCCCTTCACCCGATACTACATGACCTAAGAATGCAACTTCCTAACACCTAAATTCACATTTGTCGAACTTTGCAAATAACCTTTCTTCCCTCAACATTTGCAACACTACCCTCAAATATTTTACATGCTCGCATTCACTTCAAGAAAAAAACAAAATATCATCAATAAATAAAACCACAAACATGCCAAGGTATGGTTTAAAGACCCTATTCATAAGATCCATAAATTTTTCCAGAGCATTAGTTAGGCCTAAGGACATCACTAAAAACTCAAAATGCCCCTATCTTGTTCGAAAAGCCATCTTAGGAATATCACACTCCCTTACCTTCAATTGATGACACCTAGACCGTAGATCAATCTTTGAGAAATTACTAGACCCTTTTAGTTGATCAAATAGGTCATCTATCCTTGGCAAAGTATATTTGTTATTCAAGGTGACCTTATTGAGTTGCCGGTAGTTGATGCATATTCTAAGTGAGCCATCTTTCTTTTTTACAAACAACACTGGTATACCCCAAGGTGACTTGCTAGGCCTTATGAAACCTTTCTCCAACAATTGTTTCAATTGATCCTTAAACTCATTTAACTCTACCGAGGCCATTTGGTAAGGAGTAATAGAAATGGGTTGAGTACTGGGGAGGAGGTCTATACCAAAATCTATCTCCTTTTCTAGAGGGACACAGGGAAGCTTATCGCGAAAACTATCAAGAAACTCATTAACCTCCAGAACCAACTTGATAGGAGGTACTTCAGACTTGACATCGCTAACCCTTACAAGATGGTACATGCAACCCTTAGAAATTAACTCTGGAGCCTTAAGACAAGAGATGAACCTACCTTTAACCACCAAATCATGACCTACCCACTTAAGAATGGGTTCATTAAGGACTTGGAACTTAAATTTGTGGGTTATACAATAAATAGAGGCTTGATATGCATGTAGCCAATCCATCCCAAGAATGATGTCAAAATCTACCATGTCAAGTTCAACAAAATTACAAGGGAAGACTTTATGTAATATGAACACGGTACAACCCTTATAGACTCTTTTAGTAATAATTGACTCATCGATGAGGGTAGACACCTCAAAGGGTTCACATAACATTTTGGGACACATATAAAGTCTATTAGCAACAAAAAAAATAGTGAAAGAAAGAGTGGCAACCAGATCCAATAATGCATATATATCTAGATTGTAGATCTTTAACATACTGGTAACAACATTGGGTGCCTTATCTACCCTTTGCCTCCCTTGAAGAGCATAAATGTGACTGTGACATAGAGTACCTCTTTGTTGGACACCTTGTGGCCTTTGGTCACTATGAGCTCCTTGTCCTTGAGGATAACCTTCTCTACCCTTGTTTGGACAATCCGCAATCTTGTGGCCCATTTTTCCACACTCGAAGCAAGCACCCATGTTCCTTAAACATTTACCACTATGATTCTTTCAAAATTTTAGGGACCTTGGTAGAGTCATCCCACCATTTCCAATTTGATCTCTAGGGTTGGGCACCCTATCATTAGCAAATCTTTGGCCTTGAGCATTAGAGGACCCTTGACCTTGGAATTTGTGTCCTTGTTAAAAATGACCACCTCTAACACCTTGAAATCCACTATCATAATGATCTCTATTGGACTCTCTACTGCTCCGCTTTCTAAGATTTTCCCTTTCATGTTGCTCAGCATAAGTCATGAGCCAAGACAAGCCCATATCTCCTACGAGCATGGTGGTGTGACATTCTTCATTGATCAAGTCGAACACTCTCGACACAAACTTGTGCATCCTTGCCGTAGGATCAGCAACCAAGTCAGGAGCATACTTAGCGAGATTGTTGAACTTAAGAGAATACTACCTAACACACATAAAACCTTGCTTAAGGTTCAAAAATTCTGTCATCTTTACCTCCCTTAGCTCCATGGGAAAGAAACGATTGAGGAAGGTGACCTTGAATTTTTCCAAGAGATAGGTTCTCCATTCTCTCTTTCACCTTTCCATTGAACAAACCAAAAATTTAGCATGGCCCTTTAGTTGATCGGGCGTTAGTTATGCTTTCTACTCCTACCTTACCCCCATGATATCAAGAACTTTGTGCACCTCATTAATGAATTCTTAGGGGTCTTCTTCAACTTTGAAGCCATAGAACTCTGGAGGAATCATCCTTGTGAAATCTCTTACCCTTGAGGTGGAGGTTAGAGAACGAGGAGCTTGAACCCCTTGGTTGGCCATGACCCTTTCCAGTAAAGTGACCAAATACTGATATTCAAAATGATTGATTCCCTCTTCATCTTAGGGAGCTTGTGGAGTCGGAGGGGCTGGTTCAACCTCGGGAGTGGGAGCTCATTAGGCCATTATTCTTGGAGGAATATTCTAAAATAACAAAAGATCATCCATTAGGAATAGGAAGTCTCAATTTAACTCCTAAAGCACGATATAGAATATGAAAAAGTGAATCATTCCTAAAATTCCTCATAGCCTCCCATTCATAATTGTGGCACACTTCACAACTATGAGAATTACTATACTTGATGCGGTGTATTGGATTTTTAAGGACCATTTACCAACCTAGTGCTATGATACCAAGCTTTGTCATGACCCAAGCATAGGTCTTAGGCGTAATGCAGCAAATGGGTAACCCGAAGGTACCCTAAACAAGCTTCTTAAGCATACATGGCACATCCTTAGTTGCAGAATCAAAATTTAAGCAACTAACACATAAATCTAGGGGAAATGTGACTTCAGACTCAAGCTATGGGGATGTCATAAAGAAGTGGATTAGTATGGATCACATAGCGAATAAATTCTAAGGGGCGAGTAAGTATGACTCTTGTTATGGGGGCAATTAGGGACTTGCGATTTCAATCTCACCAACAACATACAACAAGCATAAGAAGGGAATAAGGGACTAAGGGAAGTCTTCCATAAATACATAGGCATAATAGGAGTCGAGCTCACATTATACAATTCATAGCCAACAACACCTCTACTATGATGGAACGGGGGCCATGACATCTCCCTGGCTCAACCTCAAAAGATTAATATCTATAATTAGATAAGTCTTAACAAAGCATGAAAGTAAATGGCTATTGCCCCCAGAGTAGAGGACTCACCAAAAGGAAATATTCAACTGAGTCGTCTAGCCACATGGAGGAGGATGAATAAGAGATGCAATCCCTACATGTTTATATCATGTAGGTAAAAGAGTATGCGTTAGTACTTGGAATGTACTAAGTATGCGAGGTGCAATGCAAGAAGGAACATAAGCCATAAGTTAACAATATGCATAATCATAATTAACGTATATAAGCTCAATATGTCATGAATGCTCAATGACTTAGTCAAAATGTGCATGAAGAATCATCAAGTCACAGAGTGCATCATATATAGGAGGGAAAGGACCACAACCGACATTTAAGACCAAGCGATCTACTATTTGGAATTATGATGTTCACTCCACACCGTGGAGTGGCCTACTTTGCCAAGCTAGATCAAACATTATCCTTATGGAATAGCCTTTTCAGAAAGTGTCACCACATTACGACATAACATTTTTGGTGGGTTTTACATGATACCCTTACCTTATGACATGATCTTTTCAGTAGGTACACGCCCATATAGGGAAATCAATAGCATGATCCTATGATAGCACATAATTTAGAGACAATGGGAGACTACCATGGTCCTCTTAGTGCTAGGTCACAATCCCACAGAATACATGAATTATAATCATAGTCATATTATTCATAGTATCAAGACATCATAATTTCGTTCTAAGAGTAGCTCATTAAAACATAGCTTATAGCATCAAGATAGGACATTTCGTCATTCTTGTCATTTATATCATGCTTACGAACTCATAACATATTGTTGGCCCTCATAATAGTCTCAACATGCATAACATACGTATTTTTCCATAAGACATTCATCATATAAGAGTCTTGATATGTATTCTTAATCAAATCATGGTGGGTTCATATACATAAATCTTAAAATTATGAAAGTCAAGGGTATATGACATGAGAGGAGTAAAATAAGATCACTTGAGCATTATTCAAAATAACAAACCAAAGCATAATAAGACTTGACTAGGGTATCATCAAACCCTCATAAAATCATGGTGGGTTCATACACATAAATCTTAAAATTATAAAATTCAAGGGTATATGACATGAGAGGAGTAAAATAAGATCACTTGAGCATTATTTAAAATAACAAATCAACACATAATAAGACTTGACTAGGGTATCATCAAACCCTCATAAAATCCATAAATTTCACATGGCATTTTAATGTAATGTAAAGTGCAACGGTAAAATACAATAACCTACTTCATAAAATCATTATATAAAAGAGTTCATAGAAACATCCATAAATTTTCATAACTTGAAAATAGATGAGGAAAAGGATTGGTTGAGCTTTGTGGAGGAAAGGTCTCCATAAATGAAAATCCACATACCTTGGTGTAATTTAATGGAAAAAAATCTAACTTTGGAAGTGAGGAACCCAAAACCCTAGCTAGCCCTCTTCTCTTGAAAGCCTTGAAGAACTTGGGAGTATTTTGGGGGAATTTAGACTTAGGAATACTTTGAATGAAGGGTAATAGGATAGATTAGGGTTTTATAAGGCTGATAAGGGGTCATTTGGAGGCTTAAAGGATGTGGTATGGGTATATAATATTAGGAAATATCAAAATTGTCCTTTTAAAAATTTTTTGGACGGGATCACGAGAACCCGATTACATGTCGTGGTTCAGTCAACGGGTTGTGGATTTAGGTTTCATATGGTAACATTTGAACCCTCAGAAATTGTCTCTGAATCTTAACCTACGACAGGACTTACGACTCATAATTTAAGATATGAGCTGTCTAGTATCTCGTTTACTCAACTTTAGAAATGATCATTTTTACTAAGTCTGACCTATATTTCATGAGTTTAAGATACGGACCATAGGACCACTTATGACCTATAGACCCTTTCGTAGAACCCACTGGTATTTGAAAAATTTCCAGATTTCATTTCTTTTGCACTTTACACCTTCCAACATGTAGGGGCCTTACACTATATTGATATAATTCCCTTTAATGGGAACTATTTACTCTTATGATTCTATGTTCCGCTTTCTTACTCTTATGAATGTTGGTTATTACTTATGTATGCCTAAGATATGAATAAGAGGCTTGGATGGGGCACTTTTTGATGTGCACCCAAAATACAACACTTTTGGTGCTTGAAATTTGAATTTTTTTGTGTTCTCAAAGTGGTGTTAGTAGGTTTGATGTGTTTTTATTTTTATTTTGTAGGATTATAGGATTAAGTATGATTTTGGACAAAGTTCTACAAGACTACAAACTTTGGTGATTTACGAACAACTCTACGGGTCGTAGTTAGCTACACGAGAAGTAGGTTGGTCTCGTGAGTGAGATCCAGTGAAGGGCCAATTTTCAAGAGTTACATCCATGGACTATTAGATAAGCCGTAGAATATTTCATGAGTCGTGGATTAGTGTCCTACCTAGAGGATAAGATTTTGATGAGTTTCAGAGAAGCTGTCAAACGAAACCCTCCACAGTCCATAAGTCCAAGGATGGCCTGTAAAAAGGTCTCGTGGAATTAAAGTCATTTTTTGGAAGATGCAAAGTATGAAGCCTTGGTACGGGCCGTGGTTCCTTATACAACCTAGAACCTGGTCTATAGAAGCTCCCGAATCTAGTTTTCCTATTTATTTTTAGATTTGTATTTTAGTTATTATAAATAGGTTCTTAGGTTTTTTTTAGAAGAGAGGACATACTAGATATAGAAAAATAGAAAAGTGATTCATGAGAGGAGAGACAAACACTTTGGGAACTAATAGTTTATGATTATTACATTGTGATTTCTTGTGGAGAATTTGGATTTCTTGTTCTTAAATTCATCATTGTAAGTGTTTAATTATGCTACTCTTTAATATGATTTCTTCATCTACAATGATCATGCATAGATAAATTCGCAACTAGGGTTATGGGGACTATGAATAACTAACAAGGTAAAACTAGATAATCTATAATTCTTGGAGAGTGTGCATGCATGTATTAATTATACTCATCGATGCAAATACTTTTTAACAGTGGATGATATTGCTCCAGTCACACCTCCTTTTTGAGGAAAAATGGTCATCAAGTAAATAACCAAACCGAGGTTAGGATCATTTCCACAAGGAATATGGTAGACTCTAGAATCAATTCAATACACCTTACCAGTGATTAACCTATTATCTCCCGAGGAAAAGTGGGTTTGAAAAAAATAATTTAAATTAAACGAAATGAATACAATTAATGAACAATCAGTGGAAGAGCTAACTAGGGTTAAGTGTTCCCTATGAATCCCTAATGTGGTAATATCATACACATGTAATTCTATTCCGGTGTGTAAGTGTAGGATAGTAAGTTAGGTTTACCAAAGTTTTTGATCCAACAAATAGGTAAATTTAAACCTAGAACTTGATCCGTATCCTTGGTATGACATAACTAACCTTTACTTTTATCCCAGTACAACCTCCCTTTAATTCGATTAAGTTGATTAGATGAGAAAGAGCTCAATCGTCTCCTATTAATTACCTCTTTTTCTATTCATCACTTCCTTGATCCTACAAGTTATACTTGGTGAGTTCTAACGTTGTCCACCATTAAAAATTAATTAAAGTGAAGAGAATAATTAATACGACCTAACACACCTTTCAAGAATTACACGTTTAACCATTTTATCTTGTTAGTTCATCATGGTTCCCACAACCCTAGTTGTGAATTTAGCTATGCATTATCAGTGTATAAAAATAGATTATGATGTAGAAGAACATAATTAAGCATTTACAAGATAAAATTGAAACCAAAAAATCCAATTCTTCAATTAAGGTCACAAGTTTAAATCGAAAACACACAATGTATGATAAATTCTAAGTGTACTCACTAAAACAAAGTTCAAACTTCGTTCTCCATGGAAACTTAATGAAAAATAACCTAAAAACCTATTTAAAATAAGTAAAATATAAAACCAAAATGAACTAGGAAACCTGTGTCAGCAATCTTCGTGGGACCTCTCTGCGGCTCATAAACCACTTCACGGCCCGTAGGTCAGGGTTTCGTAAAGTCCGACAATGTTCAAAAGTTAGCTTCTACAAACCATTCCAAGACCTTTGTAAGATTCTATGACTCGTGGAAGATCTCGTTCGATGAATTTTTAGCTTTTTTCTAATCCTCATGGAACGACCATCACTCCACGGATTGTGTAACTTTGTACGGCGCGTGGATCCTCCTAGTAGAGTTGACTTCAACTTTGCACCCCTCACTAGAACTTTACAAGAAACCCTTTCCACAACTCGTGGACTACTCCATGACTCGTAGAGGGTCCCGTGAAACACCAAAAACCAACAACTTTAGCATCTTTATCTCAAAACTTTGCCAACGTTGTAATTCTACAAAACAAACACAAAAACACAATCAAACCTACAAACATCGCATTGAGAACATACAAAATTCCAAGTTTTAAACATCAAAAGTGTTGTATTTCGACGGCACATCAACACTCTCAACTTAAAGTTATTGCTTGTCCAAAAGCGACAGACTCAATCTATATAAGCAGTATAGCAACATACATACTTGAACCCAATGGCACAAACTAAATAAAAAAATCCAACACAGACACCCATATTATAATTCAACCTCAGATCAAATAGCCATCAAACAAACCAACACAGATCAATATGCCCCACAATGAAACTATGACAAGTCATGAAATTATAAATAAGTAATAATCACTGAATTTTTGAGACATCAACAATGCAATGCAAGTGCCCTCATAAAAAGAAATCTCATTTTTCCTCTCAGTATACAATTTTCACAGTTAATGATCGGGACGATACTAGATCACTCTCACTTACAAAAAACATTCAGATACCATGGTCAAGACCATATGCTTGCCCCTATACTCATGACTAACACTTTCAACTAAGTGGGTTAAGACCACTTTAGGACTTGCTAGGCTTGTAACATAGGCTCAGGGGGCTTTGGTGTGATATTTTAGAATTTTAGTGACTAATGGCCTTCCTTGATACTGCAGGTTCTACACTTTTGCTCTACCAACCTATCGTTCGATTCATTCTCCCTTTTTCTCCTATTTCCAACCTTTTAGGGTTCTAATTTTCACTCTTTGCACAATGCTTTTATTTTTCAAATTCTTTTTCTCTTTAGCACACTGATTAGACATTTTTTTATTTTATTCTTTTTCTAGCACCCCATTCCCTATTTTCTTCTATTTTTGCAACACTAATTTTCCCTCCCCTTTATTCGACTTTTCCCACACTAGCCACCCTCAACTTAGGCTTTTAGCCTGAGTTGAGGTGCACATTATCCATCCTTTGATCTAGAGACACTTTTTATAGCCACTCTCAACTTAGGCTTTTTGCCTCAATCAACGTGCACGACGTTAAAGGAAGGACCAGGGCCAATTTTAAGATTTAAACATGAATTTGGGTAAGGTTTCTTAGGTATTTACAATCAAGAGGTCAATTTTAGGCTCAAATACAGGTATCAAGGGATACATAGAACATTTTATTAGTTATTTTTAGGCTAAGTGAACTATTATGAACAACATCCTAAGATCCTTTCCTAACCAACTAATCTATAACAAAAATTAGAGTAACAAGGCAAGTTCTGAAGTAAAACACAATACTGAATCATTCAATTAGGCTTACTCACACATGACACTACTTTACATATTAATACAAACTATCAAATTATGCTTTTTTATCACAATTTAGCCTAATTTATCAGACTAAGCACTGTCAGACAACTAATCATGTAAGGTTGCTATAAAAACTAACTAAACACAAATGTTTTGGTGGGTATCATTAAACAAAAACATACTATGCCATAGATATAAGTAATGAATGCTACTAATAATACCTACACATATTAAACATGTTGGTTCAACAGAGAAATAAATATCCGTAGGAAAAAGAACACAGGCAAGAAAATCCTTTGGATAATAAATATCCACCCTCCACATAACTGGTGGAATTCTTGCTAGTAGGAGCTTGTACTGAGAGGCCAACACCCCTCGCTCTCTTAAGCTCGCAAGCTACCCACATCTCTTCTTCATGCATTGATCTGGCATGGGCAAGCTCGTGCTCCTGCTCCTCCGTCGACCCCTTCTCAAAGCGGACAACATCAGTATCATCCGTGCAGAGCCTCTTACTGAGGGAAGGCAAAGGTGGATCCTTTGAAGCGAATAAGTCGAACACCAACTCATATGGAAAGGCCAGTGGGACATTACCCCTAGTGATGCACTCATATGATCCGAAGCTGGTGAAGCTCCGTCTAGATAGCCGTCACATCGAAAGGACTTGCTGTACTGAGGCTCTGCTAGAATCGCCTCTCAAATATATGTATACGGGCATCCAAAAGACTGAGATTCTCCCAGATAGATACAACCATGAATGCCTTCATGCAGGTCACCGCCTCAGAGATAACCTAGCAGACCCGGGGTCTCAGCTGCTGCAACAACAGAGTTACCTGTGACTCAATGCAAGCCTGTAGCTGCACTAGGGCTTTAAATGCTTCCGCAGACACAAAGGCAACGATTTCTAGTATTGAAGTAGATACTGGGGCCACTGGAGTAGGAATATCAGTAGAATTCCCTCTCTCCACATCACCCTCAGCCTATGGGGGCTCCTCGGTAATAGGTGCAATAGTAGGAGTAGTAGACAATGCAGGCAGTGGCACTAGAGAGAACATTTTTGGCATAGGTACCTGATGCTCAATGATCGCTGGAGTGTACCCAGATTTTCATCAGCCTTGATCAGGTTGGCATCAAGCGTATGCTAAACCTCTACCAACACGTCCACGTGATGAATAACATCCACCCCTACCGCTAAACATAGTCAATGAATCAGGCACGGGAAGGGGATGGTTGTGCACCTCTTCAAGGCTGCCTCATGGATTTTCTCTAAAATAAGGGTAACCCAATCAATAGCATAACCAGCCAAAATGCTGGCTACTAGAACAGAACGGTCCAACGTGAGTGTATTATTTTCAAGTGTCAGCCGGATCCGTGAACGAACCAACGCTCACCAGAACTTGATGGTGAAACTGAGGGTAGGCTTAACTATAGGCTCTACTGACATGGTGATCCATGCGGGGTTGGGCCTCTCTGCAATATTCTATCAGTAAACTATCTTATCAAAGCTGCTCGACGCTTTGGGTCCCTCATCACACCCAAGTTGTGAGTCTGCCCTGCTTTGTAGTCAAACTCCGTTATGGATCTAGGGGCAGAGAACTCAGGCCAAAATAATATTTTGTGGATGGTATCCTATGATATATCCACATGCCGGCCTCTCACCATCACCTCTACCAATCTCAGCTAGGCGAGAGGCTTCTTCCCCTTGGGAAAAAAGTTGTGTACTGTTATGGCGTAGGAGGCAAAAAACACTCTCACTAACACCGGTGTGTACCTCCCTACTAGCTGTTCCAACCACTGGAGCCTAAAGTAAACTATATTGTCCTCGAGCCCTAAGACACTATCGAGTCCTATAGTAATGACTTGTGGCTCCTCGATTATAGAACGAGCAGGCCAGCGCTGCTTATTTCACTGTATATCCTCCTTAATGAAGGCCCACATGCCCCCGATGCACCATCTGTTAGCTCGGATGTCTGGTGATGTATCTGGTACTTGGGCCCTAAAGATGAGGCGAAGTCTGCCCTTCCCTAGATCTAGGCTCAAACCCTCTCTAAAAAACTAGCCCTATCACATCTCTCGTCAAACTGGGTAGGGTAGACCATGATCTTCTGCGTGGAGGCTTGCCTAGAAGTAGCCCAATTCTGTCGTGGCTTGGTATCTGGATCCGACTGAACACCGAGCTTCTCTACAAATCCTTTAGACTTAGAGGCATGCCCAGAATTAGTGGGCTCATCATGTAGGCGATCCCTCAAAGCCCTGATATCATATTTCCTTGGTCGCAGAGCCATGGTACCTACAAAACCAAATTTACAAAACCAATTAGTCCTATGAATTGAAAATCATAAAACAAGAATCAAAACTAGACTGGAAAAATAAGGGTCTACGAGTACCCTTTTACGAGCCTAGACCAAACTATGAGCCGTAAAAGGGTCTTGGGGATGCAGTGTTCAAATATTTAAGTTACTGGAATAGTCTACAAGATCGCACATGACTTGTGGAATAGTTTAGAGTTGTGGATTGGGTCATAGATGTGATCCCAGACTAAGTATCACACAAGTTTGACTCTATGAAACCCATCTATGAGTCATGGAACAATCTACGAGTTGTTAAAGGTCTTGTCTAATGAAATATCAAGAATTTTAAATTCTAGAACTTTTCACGAGGGGTAACTGTGGCTCAAGGAATATTCTATGTGCTATAGAAAACCCTCGTGAACCTATTTCTAGAATCTGAATTTTTTTAAGTCCATCATATGAGTCCCTAAATGACCAATTTTCTACAATTTAAATAGCATCACAGTGAACTCACATATCCCACGTAGTTTCACATCTGTCAATCCCCATCCCCATATGCATTTTACTTAAAAATGACCCCATTGAAAGCAATTTAGCGTGTGATCCTAACGGTTCGACATATGTTCAAATGTTTAACCATACCATGAATTAATTCAATTCAATTCAATGGTCAAAACATTGTGAGCATGAAATTGGCTACCCAAACATTTTCCGACTAACTAGTTCAATTCTAACCTAGGCAATCACATCGATATTATGATAATTACCGGGATTAGAATATCACGAGTTCACCCAATGGCACAAACTCCCACTCTAATCAATAGTCAACCAAAATTTAGAAATAGCTCGATAAGTTTAAGCTTTAGGGACCAAAAACTTACAAAAATGATGTAAATTATATTTGAAATTTGCAAAGGGGAAAATAGAGGGGCCAAAAAACCCTAGAAAGAGGGTCATTGGAATATCAGCTAAAATACAGTTGGGCTGCCAGACGTGTGGGTCAGAAAGATTGTGGGGATGGATGGGGTAGGATATTTTGGGAACTTTTTGTTGAATATGGGGTCATAATAATTTGACCCCATTTATATATTGTAACGACCCAAAAACTTTTAAACTTCTTGATTGTTGGTCTTGGATAGTGTTGGATTGGTCATGGTTGAATTTTGGTAGTCATGGGTTGAGTTTAAGTGGCCGGATTAAAAACGGGTCGTTTGGTGACGTTGTGAGGCTGGTTGGGCAGTGTACTTTGAGAGATCATAACTTTTGGTACGAAATTAACTGTGTGGGCTACTATATATCAAACTGAATTTCTTTGATTTATCTTCGCAAAGCAATTGGTTTTACTCAATTCGGAGTTCGTATGAGAAGTTATGGCCAAAACAGTGAGACTGCCCATAATTAGAAGGACATAGGAAATGAGGTTCTTGAAACGGGCTAAGGGTTGGACCACGGACCGTGTGAACGTACACGGTCCATGTGGAGGCTCGTGGGATATTCCAGTGGGCTCCTGGTGGCAAGGATCCTGGACAAGGATCAAGGCAAGCCCCACGGACCACACCATGGTCCGTGAGACCATACACGGGCCGTGAGAGGTCCCGTGAAGTGGGGTAGATACTTGGTAAACACTGGGGGCTGGACTCAAGGCCAAGTGTGGCTCCACATACCAGTAAACGGTCCGTGAACAGCCACACGGTCCGTGAGTCCCTTCGTGAAGTGTTCCAGAAAGTCCCCCAAGAGTTCGAGTTGAAATCGTGTCCAAGTGAGGCCACACGGACAAGTACACGGTCAGTGTGCCTTTGGACGACCACCTGGGGCCTTCCGTGTGGCACTGTGTTTCAGGCGTTAGTCCATTTTATTAATGGTAATTTCGTAAATTAGCCTAATCCTATGACTCTTTTAACTTCCCTCAAGTCTCCTAAACCCCTAAATTCAAACCCTAATCCTATTTCACTCATCAAAACACTCTTGAATGCTATCTAAAATTTTTTGAATTCTCTTGGCCTCCATTATTGAAAGCATGAAGAAAATTGGGGAAGATTACCTTGCTTGCTAAATTCTTAAATTCACTTGCTTAATTTCAAGGTATGTGGGTTTGATTCATGGATTCCCCTTCATCCATGGAGACCCAAGAACCCTACTCTATAATTTATGATTTTAAGTTTCTTTAAGTTATGGGTTCTTCCAATTTTGATGTATTTTATTGTATTGGATTGTGTCTGTAGAGATTAGGTGATTTAATGATGAATTAAGTTTGAATTTTATGAAGTTCATGGAAGTTCTTGAAGGATCAATGTGCATGCCCCTTTAACGGTTTAATTATGCATGGGTAAATTTCATTATTCTTTGATTATGGATTTTCTCATGATTTAAGTTTAATTATCCTTTGAATTATGATTTAAAGTTTGAATTCCATTACCCATGCACTTGTTCCTCATTCATGGCATATGCATTGAAGATTTGTACGTCGGATTGTAATTATTGGATATTATGACTATTGAAATGTTATGCTTTATGAGCCTTGATTATGGAAATGGTATTTGATTATGCTTATGACTCGATGTTGGGATTGTGTGTTGGTTATGTGCTTATGTGGAAAGTCCTATAACCACGGTGTGCCCCCATAGCTTGAGTCCTACTTACCCGCCCTTTAGCGATACGTGTTATGTGCTATGTGAATTCATGTTTATCCCATTCTCGACAATATCCCCAAAGCTTGAGTCTAAAGTTCTGTTTTCCTTAGAGTTTATGTGTTTTGAGTTTACTTCTGTGCTTCTGAATCGATGATGTATGTGATGATGCTATGATGGCTTGATCGAGTACTTTTGGGTTTTCTTTCGCCATGTCACATCTAGGCCCCCTTTTTGGGTCATGAGAAAAATGGTATTAGAGCTCTAGGTTTGTAATGATCCTCGGAGTCCAACATGCCGTGTCAATTAGAATCTTGTTCATGGGTGTGATTCGCGCCATGTCTATGAACAAGAGGCTATGACGACGTTTTAGGAACTTGCCTCATTTAATTTCTTTTTTATGTTGTGTCGTAAGATGCTACGATAGTTCTTTCTAAACTCTTGGTATTTTGTTTCTCTTTCAGAATATGCCTCCTAAAATAGCTCCCCTTCCCCGTCAGGCTCCCGTAATTGAAGAACAAGCTCCTCGGGCACCGGTAGAGGAGCAAGTGTCTTATGTTGAATTCAGGAACATGGTATCCATGTTGGCCCAAGCGGTGGCCAACCAAGTACGTCCGGTGAATCTCGTCAACATTGGCACTCCGGCTTCAAGGGTGAGGGATTTCACCCGTATGAACCCTCCGGGTTATTTGGCTCCAAGGTTGATGAGGATGCTCAAGAGTTCATTAATGAACTCACCAAGGTGTTGACTATCATGGGTGTGGGTTCGAAGGAGAAGACGGAGTTGGCGGCTTACCAACTTAAGGATGTGGCACAAGTATGGTACATCAATGACTTGTTGAGAGGATGATGGATGTTAAGGTTGGATGGGAAGAGTTCAAGATGGCCTTCCTTGATCAATTCTTCCCTCTTGAGCTTAGAGAGACTAAGATGACTGAGTTCATAAATTTCTGATAGGGCAACATGATAGTGAGGGATTATGCCCTTAAGTTCACCAAGCTTTCCAAATATGTTCCTATGTTTGTGTCTGATCCCCGTGCAAGGATGCACAAGTTCATCTCGGGTGTCTCTAATTTGTTTGTGAAGGAGTGCCGAACGACCATGATTATTAGGGATATGGACATATCGAGGCTTATGACTTATGCCGAACAAATCGAGGGTTAAAAGCTAAAGGAGTGAAGGGTGCACGAGGCTAAGAGGGCCCGATTTGATGGTGGGTTCTCCAATGTCTAGAGTAGTGGTGGGTTTGGGCGTTTCCAACAACGCCAAGGTTCAAATATGATAGTTGCAAATCCTAAGGTTCCTCCTCAATTGATTGTATAACTAGGAAAGTCTAATTCCAAGTTCCTAATGAACCCATGTTGGAGTGAAAGGGTAGTGATTCTGTGGTTAAGGGTCGGTTTATTTCCTACCTCAAAGCCCAGAAGATGATTTTTAAAGTGAGCATATATCATATTGTGCAGGTTAGAGATATGGAGGGTGAGAAACCTATGCTTGAATCGGTTCCAGTGGTAAAAGAGTTTCCCGATGTATTTCTCGAGAACTTGCCCGGTATCGCTCCCGATAGAGAAGTTGATTTTGGTATAGACCTTCTTCCGGATACTCAACCTTTTTCTATCCCTCCTTATCGTATGGCCCCGACGGAGTTGAAGGAATTGAAAGATCAATTCAAAGACTTAATAGAAATGAGGTATATTAGACCAAGCATTTCACCTTGGGTACTCCGGTGTTGTTTGTGAGGAAGAAGAATGGGTCTCTCCAGATGTGTATTGATTATAGGCAATTGAACAAGGTGACCGTTAAGAATTGGTACCCGTTGCCTAGGATTGGTGATTTTTTTTACCAATTTCAAGGAGCTACTCATTTCTCTAAGATAGATCTTCGTTCAGGTTATCACCAATTGAAGGTGAGGGAGTGTGATATTCTGGTAATCGCTTTTCGGACTCGTTATGGTCATTTCAAATTTGTGGTGATGTCATTTGGGTTGACAAATTCTCTAGCGGTGTTTATGGATCTTATGAATCGGGTGTTCAAGCTGTTCCTTGATTATTTTGTGGTGGTTATCATTGATGATATTTTGATCTACTCCTGTAGTGAACAAGAGCATATGGGTCATTGAGGTTGGCTCTCCAAACTTTGAGAGAGAAGCAATTGTATGCCAAATTTAGCAAGTGTGAATTTTAGTTAGGAGAAGTTGTCTTCCTTATTCATGTGGTGTCCGGTGTTTGAATCAAGGTTGATCCTAAGAAAACCGAAGCGGTGAAGGATTGGCCTAGACAATTGACTCCTTTGGATATTAGACGTTTCCTTGGCTTGGCCGGTTATTATAGATTGTTTGTGGTAGGGTTCTCCTCTATAACGTCTCCATTGACCAAGTTGACTCAAAAGAAAGCCAAGTTTGTGTGGACCAACGAATGTGAGAAAAGTTTCCACACTTTGAAGGATTGACTTACATCGGCTCCGATTTTGACTTTGCCAATTGGTTTAGACGAGTTTGTGGTTTATTGTGATGCATCACGTATCGTTTTGGGTTGTGTGCTTATGCAACATGGCAAGGTGATAACTTATGCTTCCCGACAATTGAAAGTGCATGAACAAAATTATCCGACCCATGATCTTGAGTTAGTGGCGGTAGTGTTTTCTTTGAAAATATGGAGACATTATTTGTATGGGGTGCATATGGATGTCTTAACCAATCACAAGATCTTACAATATGTGTTCACCCAAAAAGAACTTAATTTGAGGCAAAGGAGATGGTTGGAACTCCTTAAAGATTATGATATGAGTGTCCTTTATCACCCCGGTAGGGCTAATATTGTGGCGGATGCTCTTAGTAGACTCTCTATGGGAAGTGTGACACACGTGGATGAGGAAAAGAAAGAGATAGAAAAATATGTGCACCTTTTGGCTAGGTTGGGTGTGCGGTTGGCCGAATCCGATAATGGTGGAATCCTTGTGCAAGGTGGATCCGAGTCCTCTTTGGTAGTTGATGTTAAGGCTAAACAAGATTTAGATCCTTCCTTGGTGGAATTGAAAAAGTTGGTTGTCGATAGCAAGATTGAGGTTTTCTCCCAAGGGAGAGATGGTGTGCTTCGGTACCAAGACCATTTATGTGTTCCGGATGTGGATGGCTTGAGGGAAACCATCATGAAAGAGGCTCACAATTCATAATATTCTATTTATCAGGGATCTACCAAGATGCACCGAGATTTGAAAGAGTTGTATTGGTAGCATGGTATGAAGAAGGATGTGGCTAAGTTTGTATCAGAGTGTCCTAATTGTCAACAAGTGAAAGTGGAACATCAAAGGTCCGGTGTCTTGACACAAGATATTGAGATTCCTACTTAGAAGATGTGAATATGGACTTTGTGGTTTGGTTACCCCGTACTCGGAGACAATTTGATTCCATGTGTGTTGTGGTTGATAGAATGACTAAGTTAGCTCATATCTTACTAGTCAAGACTACTTATTATGCCGAGGAGTATGCTAAGGTATATATCTAGGAATTGGTGAGATTGCATGGTTTTCCAAGGTCTATCATATTGGATCGTGGTACTCAATTTACTTCTCACTTTTGGAGGTACTTTCAAAAAGGACTTGATACTAAAGTCAAGTTGAGCACCGCATTCCATCCTCAAGCCCATAGGCAAGCAGAAAGAACAATTCAAACCTTGGAGGACATGTTGAGGGCTTGTGTGTTGGAGTTTAAGAGAAATTGGGATGATCATCTACCTCTCATCGAGTTTTCTTACAACAATAGCTTCCATGATAGCATCGACATGGCTCCTTTGAAGCTTTGTATGGTAGGAGATGTCGGTCTCCGGTTGGTTGGTTTAAAATAGATGAGGCGGCCTGGCTAGGCCTGAATTTGGTGGTTAAGGCTATTGAAAAGGTGTAATTGATTCGGGAAAGGTTGAAAATGGCCCAAAGTCGCCAAAAGTCTTATTCGGATATTAGGAAGAGGGACCTTGAATTTCATGTTGGTGATTGGGTGTATGTGAAGGTGTCCCCCATGAAGGGCATAATGTGTTTCGGTAAAAAGGGCAAGTTGAGCCCTAGGTACGTCGGACCATATGAGATCGTGGAACGGGTTGATAATGTGGCTTATAGGTTGGACTTGCCTTTGGACATGAGCTCTATTCATTCAGCTTTCCATGTATCTACGTTGAGGAAGTTGGTTGGTAACCCTAAGGCAATTGCACCTTTGGATGTTGTGACGATTGAGGAGAACTTGACCTATGAAGAGGTACCGGTTGAGATCTTGGATAGACAAGTGAAGCGGCTTTTCAATAAGGAGGTAGCTTCGGTCAAGGTACTTTGGAGGAATCAAGAGGTGGAGAGTGTAACGTGGGAAGCGGAGTTGGACATGATGGAGCGATATCCTTATCTTTTCCAATCTACTCAAGCCTAAGGTACTAGGTTCTATCCTTTAATTGTCCTAATTCTTTGTTTCTTGAGTTTCATGACATTGCATGCATACATGAGCACGAAAATGATTTAAATAATGTTTTGGCATGCGTTTTGAAAGACTTTTGATGTGATGCATGATCTTTTGAGTTATGGTTAGAATATCTCTTGTTTTGATTGATGTCCTCAAGCCGTAGTCTTAGCTCATTCAAGGATGAATGTTCCCAAGGGGGAGATGATGTGATGACCCAAAAATTTTCGAACTTCTTGATGGTTGGTCTTGGATAGTGTTGGACTGGTCATGGTTGATGTTTTGTAGCCATGGGTTGAGTTTAAGTGGTCGGATTCAAAATGGGTCGTTTGGTGACGTTGTGAGGCCGGTTGGGTAGTGTACTTTGAGAGATCATAACTTTTGGTAAGGGATAAACTGTGTGGAATACTATATATCAAACGAAAGCTCTTTGAGTTATCTTTGCAACACAACTGGTTTCACTCAATTCGGAGTTCGTATGAGAAAGTTATGGCCAAAATAGTGAGATTGCTTGTAATTGGAAGAACATTAGAAACGAGTTCTGGAAATGGGCTAAGGGCTGGACCACGGACCGTGTGAAGGTCCACGGTCCGTGTGGGGTCTTGTTGGATATTCCAGTGGGCTCTTGGTGTCCAGGACCCTGGCCAAGGACCAAGGCAAGCCCCATGGACCACTCCACGGTCCGTGAAACCTTACACGGGCCGTGAGAGGTCCCGTGAAGTGTGGCAGAGACTTGGAAAACTTTGGAGGCTGGACTCTCAGCCAAGTGTAGTACCACGGACCAGTACACGGTCCTTGTGTAGCCACACGGTCCGTGAGTCCCTCCGTGAAGTGTTCCAGATAGTCCCCCGAGAGTTCGAGTTGAAATCGTGGCCAAGTGAGGCCACACGGACAGGTACACGGTCCGTGTGCCATTGGACGGCCACCTGGGGCCTTCCATGTGGCATTGTGTTTCAGGGGTTAGTACGTTTCAATAATGGTAATTTAGTAAATTAGCCTAATCTTATGACTCTTTTAACTTCCCTAAAGTCTCCTAAATCCCTAAATTAAAACCCTAATCCTATTTCACTCATCAAAACACTCTTGAAAGCTCTCTAAAATTTCTTGAATTCTCTTGGCCTCCATTGTTGAAAGCTTGAAGAAAATTGGGGAAGATCACCTTGCTTGCTAAATTCTTCAATTCTCTTGCTTAATTTAAAGGTATGTAGGTTTGATTCATGGATTCCCTTTCATCTATGAAGACCCAACAATCCTACTCTCTAATTTATGATTTTATGTTTTTTTAAGTGATGGGTTCTTCTAATTTTAATGTATTTTATTGTATTAGATTATGGGCTGTAAAAATTTGGTGATTTAATGATAAATTAAGTTTGAATTTTATGAAGTTCATGGAATTTCTTGAATGATCAATGTGCATGTCCCTTTAATGGTTTAATTATGCATGGGTAAATTGCATTATGCTTTGATTATGGATTTTCTCATGATTTAAGTTGAATTATCCTTTGAATTGTGTTTTAAAGTTTGAATTCCATTACCCATGCACTTGTTCCTCATTCATGGCATATGCATTGGAGATTGTTATGATGAAACTCTTGTAAGGGCATGACCCTCTTGATATGATATGATATGTTAAGACTTGTGATCACATAGTCTCTCCGTTATGGTTCTTTTAGCATTATGGGTGCTTGCACCACTTTGATATGTTTTGAAGTCTTGATATGATAAGCTATGTAGATGGGCTACTCTTATTGCGTTGATATGGAATGATTATGAGAATAATTTTGGAAACTCTTGTTGTCCTTGGGCCTAAGCATGAACATGATTTGAACAATGGTTTTGGTTTTGACTAATGATGCATGATTTGAAAAATATATATGTTTTCTGATTTGAAGTGCACGTATATATATGTATTCCCGTGGGATCAGACTTAGTACCGAGGAATTGTAGTCGGGGTGGAGTATCTCCAAGGGTCCATACTCTTTTTCATCAAACCATGTGCCACCATGGGTTATCTCCCTAGATAGGGATTGACTTGTTATGTATCCCCTCATTGAAGGGTTGACTAGGGATCTACATGACAAGTAGTCCGGATCCAGGTAGTAGCTCGCTTGGGTCTCCTCCGTTGTTGGTTGAGGTTACATCCACGCTATATTATGATTGTAGGATTATTTCTCATGCATCATGGCATAGCATATTGTTATATGTTTCTTTGGCTACGTGCATTCCTTTCGTATCACTTGTCCCCTTGTCATGTCGTTTGTTCATGTTATGTTGTCATATGCATTGCATGCCCGCATACTTAGTGCATATTATGTGCTAACCCATACTCATTTTCTACATGTTCTAACCATGTAGGGACCGGAGATGACTTCTATATTCCACCGGACGACGTGTGATCATCTTGAAGACTATTGCTTGTGGTGAGCCTTTTTGTTCAACGACAATAGCCACTTCCTATCTAGCTAGTATTATTTTTTTTACTTTTCTTTACTTATGTATTGAGGGTGAGCCTCAAACTATGTCGAGGCCCCTCTTATCTTATGTAGAGGCTTGTTGGAAAACTAAACTCTTATACGTCGGATTTTAATTGTTGGATATTATGACTATTGAAATGTTATTCTTTGTTGGATATTATGACATTTCTGCATCAAGGATCTAGCGTACCTTTCTGCATTGGTTCAAGTGAGTTTATATTTGGAAGAATTATTGTTCAAGATGCTTGGTGGCAACATAATGAGACTCAATCTTCTTGTTTATACTAGAGATGTTAGACTTTATCCCCTTTAGTGTCTCATCTAGTGCATCAACCCTTTTTAACAGCCGGTCAAACATCTCCTCAATGCGAGATGACATAACTCCAACATCCAGATTATGTGGTGGAATGTATGGACCATTTCTGAAGCCTTCTCTGTGGCCCTAATCAACATCTCTGTCTGGTCCCCTCGGCTTGTTATAGTAGCCTCCTCTGTTGTTGTTGTCTCTAAAGGCACCATCTCTTCCATAGTTTCAACCTTGGTTCCCCTGCCCTTGGTGCCAATAGTCCTAATTGGACACTTGCGTGTTTTGCTAGAAACCTGCCATCTGCTCTGCAACAAAGTGTGTGTCCTCCTCATAGTATGGTTCCTCATACATGGGTGAACGAGGGGGATGATGAGCTACAATATTCACTTGCTCTGTGTTCTACTTCATCAAAAACTCAATATTAGTATTAATCTGCGTCGATTCTTGCATCACTTCCTCACTGGTTTATGTGTGCGCCGAACTAGTGCTAACAGAGAATGAGCTCCTTGTAGTAGATTTCTCCCTCTTACCCCATACACAGTTAGCTTTGACCATACTTTCTAACCTTTTAGAAACCTTCTAGAATGGACGATCAATGAAAAAGCCCCCCATAATTGTTTCACTGATAGCTTGGCCATTCTTATCAAGGCCTTTGTAGAAGATCTCCACTAGGACCTCATCAACAATCTTGTGGTCATAGAAATGTCTTAGAAATTTCGTGAGCCTCTCCCACGTAGCACCAATTGATTCACCAAGAATCTGCTCAAAGTTATTAATCTCAGACTTCAACTTTTGCTTCTTCGAGATAGGGAAAAACCTTTCCAAAAAGGTTGTCTACAATTTAGCTCAACTTGTGATTGAACTCTATGGGAGTTCTGATAACCATAACATTGCGTTATCAGTAAGAGAAAGTGAGAAGACACGGAGCTCAACGATATCTTTGGAGAGATTTTTGTCCCCAATCATACTCTTACAAATGGACACAACTTTGTTTAGATTGTTGTGAGGATCCTCTGACGGTATGATCGCAAATAACCCATGATTCTGCAACATTTGGAGCAATCTACTCGAAATGAAGAAATTTGTGTCATCTCGTAGTGGGGGTAACACAATACTCCCATCATGCCCGTTGCCATAGGGTCAAACTAATATTGATTCCACTGATTTGCTATGGCTTGCAGACCCTGTGGTGTTGGTTGATTTTTATCACCATTGTTTCTGTTCAGTGCTGCATTTGCCGCATCATTTGCTGCATTATTGGTGTTGTCTTGGGCAATCCTTCGCGGTGTTCTCTGAATCTCTGGATCAAATGGAGCTAAGGGATTTTCTTGACTTTGAGTATTGTGCATACACTACACCTGCACACAATGTAAAACAACAAAAAAGGTAAAAATTAGGGAAATAAAGATTAATCCCCCAAACGTACTTGAATTAACCACCGTATTACCCGGAAATGATGCCAAAATACTTGATGTCATTCAAGTCACACCTCCTTTTTGAGGTAAATCGATTGTCAAGTAAATAACATTCACCGAGGTCAGGATCATTCTCACGAGGAATATGATAGACTCTAGAATCAATTCAATACACCTTGAGAGTGATTAACCTATTATCTCCTGAGGAAAGGGAGGTTTGAAAACAAGAATTTAAATTAAACTAAATGAATGCAAGTAATGAACAATCAGTCGAATATATAACTAGGGTTAAGTGTTCCCCATGAATCCCCAAGGTGATAATATCGGACACATGCAATTCTCTTCCATTGTGTAGGTGTAGGATAGTAAGTTAGGTTTACCTATGTCATTGATCCAACAAATAGGTAAATTTCATCATGGAACTTGATCCGTCTCCATGGTGTGACACTACTAACCCTTAGTTTTATCCCAGTACAACCTCCCCTTAATTCGGTTAAGATATTAGACGAGAAAGAGCTCAATCATCTCCTGTTAATTACCTCTTTTCCTATTCGTCATTTCCTTGATTCGACAAGTGATACTAGGCGACTTCTAAAGTTGGCCACTGTTAAAAATTAATTAAAGTGAAGAGTATAATTAATACGCCCTAACACACCTTTCAAGAATTACACGTTTTACCGATTTTATCTGGTTAGTTCATCATGGTTCTCACAACACTAGTTGTGGATTTAGCTATGCATTATCAATGTAAACACAAAGATTATGATGTAAAAGAACATAATTAAGAACTTACAAGATGAAATTGAAACCACAAAATCCAACTCTTCAATTAAGATCACGAGTTTGATTTAGGAACAAACAATGTATGATAAATCCTAAGTGAATTCACTAAAACAAGGTTCAAACTTCGTTCTCCTTGGAAACCTAATGAAAAATAACCTAAAAACCTATTTATAATAAGTAAAATATGAAATCAAAATGAAATTAAAAACTCTGTAGGCAATCTTCACGGGACCTCTTTACGACTCGTAAACCACTTCACGACCCATAGATCGGGGTTTCGTGGAGTCTGGCAGTGTCCAAGAGCTAGCTTCTATGAAACCATTCCACGAACTGTGTAAGATTCTACAGCCCGTGAAAGGTCTCATTTGATGACTTTTCAACATATCTCCTTTTTCTGATCCTCATGGCATGACCATGACTCCACGGATCATGTAACTTTGTACGACTTGTGATCCTCCTCGTGAAGTTGATTTCAACTTTGCATCCCTCACTAGAACATTATATGAAACTTTTCTGTGACTTGTGGACTACTCCACAACTCATAGAGGGTCCTGTGGAACATCAAAAACTAGCAACTTCAATATCTTTTTCCCAAAACATTGCCAACTCTGTAATCTTGCAAAACAAACACAAAAATACAATCAAACCTATTAACATCGCATTGAGAACACAAAAAATGTCAAGTTTTAAGCATCAAAAGTGCTTCATTTCGGCAGCACATCAACACCCTCAACTTAAAATTGTTGCTTATCCTTAAGCAACAAACTCAATATATATAAACAGTATAGCAATATACAGATTCGAACCCAATGACACAGACTCAATCAAAAACCAATACATACACCCACATTATATTTCAACCTCATATAAAATATCCATTCAACAAACCAACATAGATCAATATGCCCAACAATGCAACTATGGCCAGTCATGTAATTATAAATAAGCAACAATCACTGAATTTGTCAGACATCAATAATGCAATGCAAGTGTCCTCACAAAAAGAAGTCCCGTTTTCCCTCTCTGTATAAAATTTTCACAGTTATTACTCAGGATGATACTAGATCACTCTCACTGACAAAAGGCATTCAGATACCATGGTCAATACCATATGCTTGCCCCTATACTCAAGACTAACACTTTCAACAAGTTAGGTAAGGATCACTTTATGATTTTCTAGGCTTGTAACGTAGTCTCAAGGGGCTCTAGTGTGATATTTTGGAATCTTAGTGACTAATGACCCTTCTTGACACTGCATTTTCTACACTTTCTCCCTAACAACCTATCTTTTTTATTTATTCTCCCTTTTTCTCCTATTTCAAACCTTTTAGGGTGCCTATTTTCACTCTTTTGCACAATGCCTTTATTTTTCAAATTCTTTTTTCTCTTTAGCACATTGATTAGGCATGTTTCCATTTTTTTCTTTTTTTGACACCCCATTCCCTATTTTCTTATCTTTTTGCAACACTAATTTTCCCTTCCCCTTTTTATGACTTTTCCCTCACTACCCACCCTCAACTTAGGCTTTTAGTCTAAGATGAGGTGCACATTATTCATCCTTCGGACCAGGGCCACTTTTTGTAGCCAACCTCAATTTAGGTTTTTTGCCTCAGTCAAGGTGCATGATGTTCAAGCAAAGACTAGGGCTAATTTTAGGATTTAATCATGAATTCGGGTAAGGTTTCTTAGGTGTTTACAATCAAGAGGTCAATTTTAGGCTCAAATATAGGGATCAAGGGATACATAACACATTTGGTCAGTTATTTTTAGGCTAAGTGGACTATTACGAACAACGACCTAAGATCCTTTCTTATCCAACTTATCTACAACAAAAATTAGAGTAACATGGCAAGTTTTGAATTGAAACACAATACTGAATTATACAATTAATCTCACTCACACATAACACTGCTTTATATGTTAATACAGACTATCAAATCATGTTTTTATCATAATTTAGCCTAACTTATCAGACTAATCACTGTCAGACAACTAATTATGCAAGGTTGCTACCAAAACTAACTAAACACAGAAATATTTTGTGGGTATCATTAAACAAAAACAAACTATGCCATGGATATAAACACTGAATGCTACTACTACTACCTAAACATCCTAAACATGTCAGTCCAATAAAAAATAAATATCCATAGGGAAAAAGAACACAGGAAAAAAATCATTTTGATAAAAAATTAGGATAGTTATAGGCTAAGGCTACTCAAACTTCACTAAGGCCTATAAATTCACATACCTAATTAAAAAAGTTGTGCATTGTCCCTAATGTGCACATAATATAAAAAGTAAAGAACAGGGTCAATAGAACATACCTAGGCATCAAAGTGTCGCACTTATCTCGAGACTGTCAACCCTCCAAATGACTGGTGGACTTTTCTCCAGTAGGAGTTTGTCTTGAGGGGCCAACACCCCTCACTATCTCACGCTCGCGAGGTAACCATATCTCCTTATCCTACCTCAATCTAGCACAGGCAAGCTCAAGTTACTACTCCTCTGTTAGCCTTGTCTCAAAGCGCACAATGCCAACATCATCCGTGTGGGGCCTTTTCCCTAGGAAAGGCAAAGGTGACTCCTCTGGAGCAAACAAGACGACCTCCGGCTCATCTGGAAAGACTGGTGGGACATCAACAGGGGCAGCTAATGCTGCACTCATCTGTGCTCAAAGATGTTGAAGCTCCATCTGGTTGGCCGTCACATCTAAAGGCCTCGCTGTACTGAGGCTCTATTAGACTTTCCCCTCAAATACATCTATGCGGGCATCCACGGGACTGAGATTCTCCCGGATAGCTACAATTGTGAAAGCCTGAATGCAAGTCTCCACCTTAGAGATAACCTGCGGACCCAGGTCTCAACTACTACAACAACTGAGTCTATTGTGACTCAGTGTAGGCCTGTCGTTACGCCAGGGCCTGAAATGCTACCGCAAACACAAAGGCAATGCATGCAGGTACTGAAGTGGATAGTGGGGCTATTGGAGTAGGAATATCAGTAAAGGCCCCCCTCTCCATATCAGTCTCAGCCTATGGGGGCTCCTTGGTAGTAAGTGCAGTAGCAGGAGTAGTAGATGGCTCAGGCTATGGAACTGGAGCGAACATCTCTGGCATTGGTACCTTAGGCCTCAGTGCTTGCCAAAGTGAAACTAGATTGTCATCATCCTAGATCAGGCTGGTATCACACATACACTGAATCTCTACCGATATGTCCACATAATGAATTACATCCACCCCCAAAGCTAAGCATAGTCGGTGAATCAAGCACCATAAGGGGATGGTCTTAGACCTCTTCAGGTCTACCTCGTGGATTTTCTCCTAAATAACGGTGTCCTAGTCAATATCGTAACCAGTTAAGATTTTGGATACTAGAATTACATGACCGATGTGAGTGTATTGTCTACAAGTATCGGCTGGATCCACGAATTAACCATTGCCAACTAGAACTTTGCGAGGAAATTAAGGGTAGCCTTAACTATAGGCTCTACTTACGTGGTGATCCATATGGGGTCAGGCCCCTCTGCTGCTATCTGGTCAGCAACCCATCTCATCAAAGCTGCTCAGTATTATGGGTCCCTTATCACACCCAAGTCTCAAGTCTGCCCCACTCTACGATTAAAACCTGTTGTGGATCTGGGGGGGAGAACCCAGGCCCAAACAACATCAGGTAGATGCTCTCTTCTGATATGTCCACCTGCTATCCTCTCACCATCATCTCCTCCAATCTCGGCTGGGCAAGAGGCTTCTTTCCCTTGGGAAGAGAATTGTGTACTGTGGCAGCGTAGGAAGCAAAGAACTCTCTCACCAATACCTGTGAGTACCTCCCTACTGGTTGTGCCAACCACTGGAGCCTGTAGTGAACTATAGTGTCCTCGAGCCGTAGGACACTATCGAGTCCAGTAGTAAGACTCGTGGCTCCTCAAAGATAGAACGAGTGGGATGACCCTACTCATTACACTGTATATCCTCTTCGAAGATGGCCCACATGCCCCCGATGCACCATCTGTTGGCTCGGGCATCTGGTGATGTATTTGGTACTCGGGGGCCTTAAGATAAGGTAGAGTCTGACCCTTACCTAGATCCAGATTCAGACCCTCCCTTAAAAAAAGGTCATCTATATACTGCTTCTAGCCCTGTCACCTCTCTCATCATACTTGGGAGGGCAGACCATGATCTTCTGTATTGTGGCCTTCCTTGTAGTAGCCCTAGTATGTCGTGGCTCGTTGTCTGGATCCAGCTGAACGCTGAGCTCCTCTACAAATCTACTTGGCTCGGGGGCATGCTCAAAATTAGTGGGCTCATCACACGGATGATCCCTTATAACCCTGATATCATCTTTCCTTGGTCGCGGAGCCATGGTACCTTCAAAACCATATTTATGAAACCAATTAGTCCTATGAATTGAAAACCAAAACACAAGAATCAAAATTGGATTGGAAAAATAAGGGTCTGAGTACCCTCTTACGAGACATAGACTAACCTATGTGTTGTAAAGGGGTCTCGTGGATGCAGCGTTCAACAATTTAAGTTACTAGAATAGTCTACGAGACCAAGCACGACTAATGGAGTAGTCTACAAGTCATGTACTGGGTTGTAGATGTGATCATAAACTAGGTATAATAACATAGGTGAGACTCTACGAGACCTATCTACGAGTTGTGGAACAATCTATGACTCGTAGAAGGAATCGTCTGATGAAATCACTGAAATTTTAGTTTTTGGAACTTTTCTCGAGGGGTAACTATGGCTCGTGGAATGTTTCACGGGTCGTAGAAAACCCTCGTTAACCTATTTCCATAATCTAAATTTTTTCAAGTCCATCATACAAGTCCCCAAATGACCAATTTTCAATAATTTAAAAAGCATCAAAGTGAACTCACACACCCCACATAGTGTTCACATCCATCAATCCCTATCCCCACATGCATTTTACTTTAACAGGACCCCATCGAAAGCAATTTAGGGTGTGATCCTAACGGTCCTACCTATGTTCAAATGTTTAACCATGCAACAAATTAATTCAATTCAATGGTCTAAACATTGTGAGCATGAAATTGGCTACCCGAACATTTTCCAACTAACTAGTTCAATAGTAACCGAGGCAATCATATCGATATTACAATAAATTATCGGGATTAGAGTATCATGAGTTCATTCAATAGCACAAACTCCCACTCTAATCAATGATCAAAAAAAATTTACAACTAACTCGATAAATTTAGGCTTTAGGGACCAAAAACTTATTGAAATGATGTAAATTAGGTTGAAATTTGCAAAGGGAACAAAGAGGGGCCAAAAAACCCTATAAAGAGGGTCGCTAAAATTTTGGCTGGAAAATGGTGGGGCGTCGGACCGACTATGGGAACAAATGGGGTAGGGTATTTTATGAACTTTTGGTTAAATATGGGGTCAAAATAATTTTGACCCCATTTATATATCAAACGGGTTAGACCTTTAAAGTTACTGGGTCAGGCCTCATGAAATCCCGATTACGGGCCATGGAATATTCCACATCTCGTAGATCGTGGTCTTATATGGGCCTGGAAACCTAGGTTGAGACCTGTACTAAATGATACCTTACAAGAGTCGTGGATTTATACATGGCTCGTAAGAAGTTTTTGTAGAGTACTTCTGACATTTGGTTTAAATTAGAAAAACTTACTTGCGGTCCACGAGTCCCATTCATGACCTATATTTTAATATACAAATCGTAACATTTGCTCATGGACTGGAGTGCACATGTGTTTTCTAATCGGAGGGTTCTACGACCTAGTATACGGGTCGTACAATGAAGTATGACCCGTATAATCAACCGTAGAATAAGATTTTTTGCCCAAAATGGTCGGCTTGGCCTTGCACCAGCAGAACCTCCATAAACACATTGTTACCCTATATGCCATCAGTCCATTGTTCAAATTTTACATAAAAACTACTAAAAATAAAGACTACCTAACATTCTAAAACTAGAAAGCAAACAACAACTATCCTATTACATCAAATAACTTGGGTTGCCTCCCAAGAACTGCCTAATTTATTGTCGCGGCATGACGTGGATATTTTGATTACTCAAAATTCATTAACAACCCACACTTTCATCTTGAGCTCATCTTGCCTCTTTATTATCTGATAGACATTGAAGATAACTTCTTCGTAGTTAAATCTGAACTTGAGTTGGCCAAACCCCATGTACACTAGGGCTCACCTATTGTCTAAGAAAGGCCATCCCAAGATGATTGGGACATCGTAGTCGACTTTGCATTCCAGGATCATAAAGTGTACGGGGAATACGAACCTATCAACTTTGATGAGGACATCATAAAGTATCCCCATAGGCTTCTTCACCGTCCTATCATCCATCGATAGTCTCATGTTTGTTGGGGTAGGGGCTGCCAGACCAAGTTTCTTGAAGATCACAAAGGGTATCAGATTTATGCTGGCACCAAGATCACACAATACCCTTGCAAACATTACATCACCTATGGTGCAAGAAATGGTAAATGTGCCTAGGTCTTCACATTTTTGCACCAAGGATCTAGTAGAAATCGCACTGCACTGTTGGAGCTCTTGACTCACAATGTGCTTCTTAGTCACCAAATACTTCATAAACTTTGCATAGACAAGCATCTTCTCCAATGCCTCAATCAATAGAATATTAATGGAGAGCTTCTTTAACATGGAGAGAAAGTGTTTGAATTTACCTTCCTCCTCATTTTCTTTAGTCTCTAAGGGAAGGGAGGAGGAGGTAGAGGAATAGGTCTCAACTATTGTGGTACAACATTGCTTTCCTCATTCACTATATGATCATTTCCAGTTTCATTCTGCTTATTCACTACACTGTCATCACGAACATTGCTATCATCTACCAATAGCGAAGGATCGATTATCTGCTTCCCACTGTGAGTTGTGATAGCTATGCATTGGTTGTCATTCTTAGGATTCTGTATGGTATTAGTAGGCAACATACCTTTCTAGCGTTGGTTCAAGTGAGTTTATATTTGGCCTAATTATTGTTCATGATGCTTGATGGCCACACAATGATACTCAATCTTCTTGTTTATACTAGAGATATCAGACTTCATCCCCTTTAGTGTCTCATCTAGTGCATCAACCCTTTTCAACAGCAGGTCAAATATCTCCTCAATATGAGATGAGCCAACTCTAGCATCCATTATGCGGTGGAATGTATGGACCATTTCTGAAGCCTTTTCTACGACCCCAATCAACATCTTTGTCTAGTCCCCTTGACCTGTCATAGTAGCATCCTCTTTTGTTGTTGCCTCTGAAGGCGCCATATCTTCCATACTTGTGACCTTGGTTCCCTTGCCCTTGTCACCCATAGTCCTAATTGGACCCTTGGGCATTATGCCAGAATCCCTCTATCTGCTCTGCAACAAAGCACGTGTCCTCCTTATAGTATGGTTCCTCGTACTTGGATGAGCGAGGGGGATGATAAGCTACATGATTCACTCGCTCTATGTTCTGCTTCATCAACAACTCAACATTAGTATTAATCTGCATTAATTCTTGCATCACTTCCTCACTGGCTTGTGTGTGCACTAGGCTATTTCTAACTAAGAATCAACTCCTTGTAGTAGATTTCTCCCTCGTACCCTATGCACAGTTCGTTTTGACCACACGTTCAGCCTTTGAGCAACCTCCTAGAATGGACGATCAATGAGAGAGCCCCCCATAATTCTGTCAGTGATACTTTGCCATTCTCATCGAGGGCTTTATAGAAGATCTCCACCAGGGCCTCGTTAGCAATCTTGTGGTCAGGGACACGTCTTAGACATTTTATAAACCTCTCCCACGTAGCATATCGATTGATTCACCAGGAATCTGCTCAAAGTTATTGATCTCAGACTTTAGGTTTAGCTTCTTCGAGATAAGGAAAAACCTTTCCAAAAAGGTTGTCTACAATTTTTTCCAGTTGATGATCAAACTCTATGGGAGCTCTAATAACTATAACGTTGCATTACCAGTAAGAAAAAGTGGGAAGACACGGAGCCTAACGATATCCTTGGAGAGATTTTAGTTCCTTATGATACTATTACAGATGAACACAACATTGTGTAGAGGATTATGAGGATCCTCTGATGGTAGGCCCGTAAACAACCCATAATTCTACAGCATCTGGAGCAATCCTCTCGAAATGATGAACTTTGAGTCATCCGGTAGTGGGGGTAACACAATAGCTCCCATCACGTCTGTCCCCATAGGGTCACAAAAAATATTGATTCCACTAATTTTCTATGACTTGTAGACCCTATGGTGGCATTGGATTGTACCATTATTTCTGTTTAGCGATGCATTTTCCATATCATTCGCGACATTGTTTGTGTTGACTTGGGCCATCCTTCGCAGTGTTCTCTGAATCTCAGGATTAAATGGAGCCAAAGGATTGCCTTGAATTCGAATATTGTGCATACACTACACCTACACACAAAGAAAAATATAAAATTAGGGAAATAAAGATCAATCCCCCAAACATACTTGAATTAACAAAGTCTAGCCGTATTACTCGGCAATAATGCCAAAATACTTGATGTCACTCAAGTCACACCTCCTTTTTGAGGTAAAGCGGTCATCAAGTAAATAACCTAACTAAGGTTAGGATCATTCCCACGAGGAATATGGTAGACTCCAGAATCAATTCAATGCACCTTGAGAGTGACTAAACTGTTATCTCCCGAGGAAAGAGGGGGTTTGAAAATAAGAATTTAAATTAAAGTAAATAAATGCAAGTAATGAACAATCAGTGGAAGAGCTAACTAGGGTTAAGTGTTCCCCATGAATCCTTAACGTGGTAATATCATACACATGCAATTCTCTTCTGGTGTGTAAGTGTAGGATAGTAAGTTAGGTTTACCTAACTCTTTGATCCTAAAAATAGCTAAATTTCACCCTGGAACTTGATCTGTCTCCATGGTGTGACAATACTAACCCTTACCTTTATCCCAGTACAACCTCCTCTTAATTTGGTTAACTTGATTAGAAGAGAAAGAGCTCAATCGTCTCCTATTAAGTACCTTTTTTCCTATTAGTCACTTCCTTGATCTGACAAGTGATACTAGGCAAGTTCTAGCGTTGGCCACCATTAAAAATTAATTAAAATGAAGAAAATAATTAATACACCCTAATACACCTTTCAAGAATTACACGTTTAACCGATTTTACCTTGTTAGTTCATCATGGTTCCCACAAACCCTAGTTGTGGATTTATCTATGCATTATCAATATAAACACAGATTATGATGTAGAAGAACATAATTAACCACATATAAGATGAAACTGAAATTACAAAATCCAACTCTTTAATTAAGATCACGAGTTTGAATAAACAACACACAATATATGATAAATCCTAAGTGTATTCACTAAAACAAGGTTAAAACTTTGTTCTCCCATGAAACTTAATGAAAAATAAAATAAATGAGAGCCCCTACTTTGATGAGCATGTGTTTGTTGATGGCTAATAGGACAGTGAAAAAACCTATGGAGGATACTGTATGACTATCATGACCTGGATAGGGGGCCTAGATGTGACATGGAGAAAGAGGACCCTAAGACCCTCGATCAAGCCATCATAGCATCATTACACTCATCATCGGTTCGAAAACGTGGAAGCTAAGCATGTAGCACATAAGCTCTAAGGGGTTTAGGGGCTTCTGACTCAAGCTATGGGGGAAAATTTTGGGAATGGGAGGAACATGCTTGCACGTAGCACATAATCATACATCATACTTAACATTTAAGCCATAACCTTAAC